>JAMKCH010059538.1:0-31801 GCA_023653785.1 Ophioderma brevispina | reverse complement strand
TCCTATATCACACCATTTACGCTCCCATAGCATCTGTACTGCTCGGTCACAGCGCCGCCGATTCCGTATCCGCATCGCTAATTGGCCAGCTATTCTTAAACATGCGCTACGTCATGGGACTCCCCAGCAGCCAAACGCTGTGTTAAAGGCTTGAACAAGGAATGGAAAAAAAAAAAACGGTTTCGCGGTACTCTGGATATCGCGAAATCAATGAATCAGGTGGTCGATCTGATGTTAGAAACGGGTTCTTCACAAAAAAGACCCCTTAGCTCACTAGTTTTTGAGTGTCTGGAGTGTGGCATGACTTGACAGCAGCAATCGATAATTGAGCCAGCTGATAAGGTAAGAAAAATGCTTGTATGGATCGTATTTTTCATGTTTTTTCGTCTTTTTTCAAAAATAAACCTATATTATAAACTAATCACCTAACTAGACAATTTAGTTAGGAATATTTTGGTACATAATCGTTACGATAGGCCAAGTATTTTGCGGAATCTCCAGTGTACAAAAAATCAGAATCAACGCTATCTGACCAGGTCCAAATATGTTAACAAGTTGTTGTGTACATGTCAGCCACTTGGCATGTTACCGTCAAAAACTTGAGAACTCCCTAGCGCAGTGAAGATTTGCCAAGGTCGCGGTGGCTCAAATTACTTTCTGACCGTGATTCAACAATGGCCGGCGCTGTGTGCCAAGACGACACCTAAATGGGGTGATATATCTGTTTAAGAGAAATATGGCAAATAACCGGGGCAAAAAGAGCAACCGTGTTCCAACACATTTCGACCGAGATTGTAGTTTAAATGTTTAGTAGAGACCATGCCAGAACTCAAATAATACCTTTATATTCATTCTTCAACAGATTTAGAATTCCAGTTTAACCTAATTTTCTGATCATTATGGCTTAAATTACGACGAGGAAGGATGACCATTACCCATGTTCAAAACAAACATATGTTTATCTGTAATTCTGAAGCAGCTGACTTCTAGCTAGTGCATGTAAACCCACAAAAGAGTGACAATGTTTTGACAACGGAAATTCAATATGTAATTCAACAGCCGTGTGTGTACCATTTGTTTAATATATTATAGCAGGGATTGTAACATATGCAACATTGATAAACCAACATGCATGTAGTAAAACAGTTTAGTATTAAATTGTGCAATTGTTTAACTTAAGACTGGGGCCTTGGAGTACAATTAAAGTTTCAATTTTCACTCATGAAATGTCTGAAACCATCAGCTCTCTTTTATTTGTGAAATACTTGTCTGAAACCTATATTAATATATGACCCTTAGACCTCACCTGTGACTTCTTGAAGTGTGTCCTCAGCATCTGCCCAATGTTCTGTGTATGAGAGAGATCCAAAGCAGCATCGACCTCATCAAGAATGTACAGTGGTGCTGGCTTGAAGAGCAGCAAAGACAGGATCAAAGACAAGGCTACAAGAGACCTGAAATAAATGGAGGCAATAATCCTGTTGTAAGTTTATCAGGTAGGGAGATTATAACAAAATTGGGCCCAATAGGTGAGTGACCAGGTGTTATAAAAGGTAAAGTGTCCTGCTGGGGGAGGGGCACTGTGAACTTAACGTTTTGTATACAAAGTCAATAGGATGTTTTGTTGTTTGGCAAAACAAAAACAAACAATTCTCAAAGAAATTCTTCTAGAGGTGTGTTATGAGGTTAGGTAAACAATTTTCCAAATAATGCCAAACAAGATAATTCTAAATGTCAGAAAAATCAAAACATGACCCAGAGCTTGTGGCTAGGTGGATGTTTGAGGAGAGTGTATTGTTGTAAGTTCAAACCTTTATAGCTGGTTACATAACATGTCAATACTTTATTTACAAAGAATAATCTACTATTGACAAAAATGCCATTTTGCTTTCCCATGTTGACTTAATTGAAAGAGGAAAAAATAGTCGCCTGCTTTTGTGTTAATAATTATAGTGCCACATGTTGCAAAGAAAACACCCTGATATACATTAAATACTATTTTCATATTATGTAACTGGTCACAAAGCTTTGAACTTAAAACCATACACTGTCCTTCAAACTAACCCACAAAGCTCTGTCTGTATATGGGTCATGTTTGGCTATTCCATGTATTGCCATGCCTCCATTGAAATAAATTTAGTAAAACATGTTTCTGCCAATAAGTATGACTTTCATTGGTATTTCTTGGAAAATTGTTTTGCACGAATTTGCACCCGAGTAAACAATTTTCCAAGAAATACTTGGAAAATTGTTTACTCAGGGGTGCAAATTCGTCTGAGTTTGCAAGAATCAAATTTACTTGAAATGACTACACTTAATACATGATTCAATGGGAGAAATTGATTCTCATATCTAGATGCTACGAGAATCACTGCGAGAATCGATTCCCTGATTCTCGTGGAATTTGCACCCCTGTTTACTTAACATCAAAACACACCTCTTGGTCAATTTCTGACCAAATCACAGATAAAGATAATTTTTTTGTGTGTTTTGTCAAAAAAAAAATAAACATTCTACTAACTTTGCGTACACACCTTAAGCTCACGGAGGCCTCCCTTTCCAACATCCGAATGAATTTTAATTTGGTGGAGGCTATTATTTTGACAAGTGGCGCACTTAAAGACTAGGGACAAGAAAATTGATTGACATGAGGTGCATTTGATGTACCCTTGTGTGCAAGTTATGCGTTTTCATTGGATGTAGGTGTGCATGTGCATCGCAATTATCCCACAGTGGGCTCTCTACAGTAAAAAAAGTTACAGCTTCTCTGGGAAATTGACAATTTAATTATATTCCAGAGAAATTTACATAATTTTACATTTTTCCAGCCCTGATGTGTGCCCTATTTTATGTATAAATTTGATATAAATACTTTGGAAGAAACATACAGAAATAACAACACAGTAACCTACAGAAATGTTGGTACAAACCTAAACTCAAAATACACAGCAATGGCAAAATCAGCTGAAACTCCTCCCCCAAGTAGACTCTAGTTTGTGCATACTAACTTAACATTTACATAGCTCGTGTGTTAACTCACCTCTGTCCACCACTGAGTTCAGTCAAGGTCTCTTTCCAGACATCACCAAAGGCAACTTTGACTTCCAAGCCATCCAATATGGTCTTGCCTTCTGGAGGCATCAGTTTGGCTGAAGTAACAGGCAGTAACATTGAGAAGATACTGCCAAAGTCCTGTAGGTAAAGGAAATAGGAATGTGTGAAACAGGTGACTCCCCATAAATGAATGCACTCAATCTCAAATGACACTTCATGCTTGTTTATTCTCATACAATCCTCTTTAAATAAAGAATTAGATTTCCTAATTCCTTTCACACAAAATCCTGCCCACTTGAAACAATAACGCATTTCCGAAAACTGCTGCATCGTAAGAGGTCAATCTAACTGACAACAGACCCAAAACCTAATCCACAGGAAAATACAAGCACACATAACCATGCATAATTTCACAAGGTGCAAGTATCCTGGGACTTGGCATGCCTATCACACATTGAGCAAGGCTGAAAATTGCAGTGCTGTTTGGCAAGTTTGGGTGGGTGATATGTGTTAGACCATAACCTCTCATTTACTGATTTTTTTCAAGATTTCCAGACAGTATCTATACATCAAAGCAGGTACCTCAACACCATTTTGGTGTAGTGTCTGTAATGCCAGCCGATGAGGCACATGCCTATAACGCAACTTTCTTCTGTCTTCAATAAGATTAGTAGTAGTAGCAAAGTTTTAAATCTGGCTTTTTCCCCACTAATGGTGATGGCCGGATTCACCACCACGCACTCAGCAGCTCTGTGTGACGATTTATTGGAGCACAGAAATTGACCGGATACCCTTCCTGATGCTAATGTGCGGGATGGCCCACGGTAGCTCTCCAGAGCTGACGCCATTGTAAGTAGATCTTTCTTTTTAGTTCTACCAGGGTAACCAGCTAACCCTCCTATCAGGTTTTCCTTAGAAACCTGATGGGTGTGACGGTTTTTTAGGGCCCCACACCTGGCCCTTGGCCATGTATACTGGTTCCAGGATACCAATAGCAGGCCTCAAAAAACCTGACCTAACCCTATAATCAGCAATCCAAGACCTGGAACGGAGTTCCCCAATAATACCTTTAAACAGTGCCATAAAGGCATTGGGGAATCTATGTGTGCATTGATGGGCGACACAGCACGTCCACTACTGTTTGAAGTTGGAAAATAACGCTAGTTGATTGAATTTTCATGGTGAAAAGTGCCATCATTCATGGTTTTCAAGAAAACTTGAATTCAGGAGATAAGTCTGTTTGAGCAGTGTTTTTCAGCTTGAGATTTTCATTGAGGCTCAACTGGACATCAAGGCAAGTAACAGCCAACGGGCAATTAAGTGTCCAAATAAAGCACTAAATTTTGGAAAAATGCACTTCTGGGTGTCAAGACTTTGCTGTTGGGGGTGAATACCATGTACTTACTCTATTAATCTATGTAGCTTGTCAATGTAATTAACAATGAAACATGAATGAATGGATGAGAGTGCTCCTTACCCCTACCCTGTTAACTTGTGCCAGCCTTTTTAAGTGCCTCATTCTTCTTCTCATTCTCATCCGTTCTCTTTAGTTAGCCCATGAAGCTCTTCTGCTTGTCATTTTCAACTAAATCTTCTTCTTCTTCAATTAAATCTGTATACTACAGATTACAAAGAGCAATTTTCAAGAATTAGCTTAAAATTTACTTAAGGTGGCATAACAATTTGAGTTAGTCCATTTCAGCTGTAACGTTTTCTAAAATGAGTATTGTTTGTTCGATCCTCGAGTTTGAGGGTGACGTCGTGACGTGACTGTGCAGTCGCTCTAGCGTTTGGATTGCGCGCCTTTGTTCGCGTGCGTAAAAGCGCAAGTCCACAATGTCGACGCGTTCGTTTCTCGGGTGCAAAACCTAACACTCGCATTGACGTCACCCCCAAACTGAGATCGACAGAGTATGTCTTAGATGCCCAATGAAGAAATTTAGTTATGCTGCCTGACTTAAGTCTGGCTTTTCTTTAGCATAATGATCCAGAACTTTTTTTTTTTAACAAAATAATAAAATTAAAAAAATCTGAATATTAAGAGGATATATTTGTGCGGTTCTTGCAAAAATAATTATTTGTAATTATTTTTAAAACATTTAAAACATTTACAACCGAGTAATTTTTTGGACTGACTGAATTGAGATATTTTGAAGGGTAGCCAAAACAATATTATTCAAAAACACATTATGTTTTATTAAATCCTCTAACTGAAGCCTGATTTCCCAATGTCATGCATGCACAGTCGTCTTTCACCACTTGGGAACAATGACCTGGCAGCCCCTCACGATTGCTGCAGCCTACAAACACTACACCCACAATTCGAGTATCACTGACCCTCAGTGCACTGCTTAGCACAGGCAGGTAAGATACATTTCCAACACCGAGCACGAATTGGTTAACTTAAGACTTGGGGCCTTGGCGTACAATTAAAGTTTCAATTTTCACACTCATGAAATGGTCTGGAAACCATCAGCTCTCTTTTTTTGTGAATCTGTCTGAAACCTATATTAATATAGACCCTTATACTGACCTCACCTTTCCTTCTTGAAGTGTGTCCTCAGCATCTGCCCAATGTTCTTTGTAGAGAGATATCCAAGCAGGCATCGACCCATCAAGAATGTACAGTGGTGCTGGCTTGAAGAGCAGCAAGACAGATCCAAGAACAAGGCTACAGAGACCTGAAAATAAATGGAGGCATATCCTGTTTGTAAGTTTATCATGTAGTGAGATTATACAAAATCGGCCAATAGTGAGTGACCAGGTGTTATAAAAGGTAAAGTTCCTGCTGGGGGAGGGGCACTGTGAACTTAAGTTTTGCATATCAAGTATAGGCTGTTTTGTTGTTTTGGCCAAACAAAAACAAACAATTCTCAAGACCTCTTCTAGAGGTTTTATGAGGCTAGGTAAACAATTTTCCAAATAATGCCAAACAAGATATTCTAAATGTCAGAAAAATCAAAATGACGCCATAGCTTGGTCTAGGTGGAGGTTTGAGGAGAAGTGTATTGTTGTCAAGTTTCAAACCTTTAGCTGTTACATAACATGTCAATACTTATTTACCAAGATCATCTATCTATTGACAAAAAGGCCATTTTGCTTTCCCATGTTGACTTAATTGAAAGAGGAAAAAATGTCGCCTGCTTTTGTGTTAATATAATTATATGCCACATGTTGCAAAGAAAACACCCTGATATATACTAAATACTATTTGACCATATTATGTAACTGGTCACAATCTTTGAATTAAAACCCAACACTGTCGCTTCAACTACCCACAAAGCTCTGTCTGTATATGGGTCATGTTTGGCTCTTCCTGATTGCCATGCCTCATTTATGAGAATAAATTTAGTAAAACATGTTTCTGCCAATAGTATGACTTTCATTGGTATTTCTGGAATTGTTTTGCACTGCAACGAATTTTCGCACCCCTGAGTAAAACAATTTTCAAGAAAACTTGGAAATTGTTTACTCAGGGTGCACTGCGTCTGAGTTTGTCAAGAATCAATTTACTACTTGAAATGATCTACACTTAAACTTATTCATGGGAGAATGGAGCTCATATCTAGATGCTACGAGAATCATGCGAAATCAATTCCCGGATTCCGGAATTTGCACCCCTGTTTACTTAACTCACCAGACCTCTTGGTCAATTTCTGACCAATCAGCAATCACGATAAAGATATTTTTTTGTGTGTTTTCAAAAAAAAAAAAAACATCTACTACTTTGCTACACACCTTAGCTCAACGGAGGCTCCCGTTCCAAACAGTCCGAATGATTTAATTTGGTGGAGGCTATTATTTTGACAAGTGTCTCACATTAAGTAAAGACGAGGGCAAGAAAATTGATGACCTGAGGTAATTTGATGTACCCGTGTGTGCAAGTTTATGCGTTTCATTGGATGTAGGTGTGGCCCTGTGCATCGCAATTATCCCACAGTGGGCTCTCTACAGTAAAAAATTTAGCTTTCTCTGGGAATTGACAATTTAATTTATCCAGAAAATTACCTAATTTAACCTTTTTTCCAGCCCTGATGTGTGGCCCTAAGTTATTTCTAAATTTTATATACCTACTTTGGAAAAACATACAGAAATTACAACACAGTAACCTAAGAATGTTTTGGTACAAACCTAAGTACACAACCTAAACTCAAAGACACAGCAATGGCAAAATCACTGCAATTTAAACTCCTCCCCCAAGGAGACTCTATTTGTGCATATTAATTCAACATTACATAGCTCGTCTTTTAACTAACTACCCACTCTGGGTGCCGCCACTGAGTTCAGCAAGGTCTCTTCCAGACATCACCAAGGCAACTTTGACTTCAGCGCCCCCCATCCCCATATGGTCGTGCCTTCTGGAGTCTCAGTTTGGCCGAAGTCCCGGCAGTAACCTTGAAAGATACTGCCAAAGTCCTGTAGGTAAAGAGATGGATGTGTGAACAGGGTGATCCCCATAAATGGCACCAAAATCTCAATGAATGACATACTTTCAGGCTTGTTTATTCTCATACACGCTCTTAAATAAAGAATTAGATTTCCTAATTCCTTTCACACAAATCCTGCCCTCCTGCCCCTTTGAAAACCGGCTCTTCCGAAACTGCTGCACGCAGCTACTGCTGCATCGAAGAAAGGTCATCCTACTCAAGTACACAGACCCAAACCTAAAATCCCCAGGGAAATACCAGGCACAAATACCATGCAATTTCACAAGGTGCAAGTATCCTGGGACTTTGCATGCCTATCACCCATTGAGCTGGCTAAAATTGGCAGCTGTTGGCAGTTGGGTTTGTGATATGTGTTAACCATAACCTCTCATTTACTGATGTTTTCAAGATTTCCAGACAGTATCTATAACATCACGCAGGTACCTCACATTTTGTGAGTTCTGTAATGGCCAAGCGATGAGCACATGCATATAACGCAACTTTCTTCTGTCTTCAATAAGATTGTAGCAGTCGCAAAAGTTTTAAATCCGTTTTGTCCCCACTACTGGGGATGCCGGATTCACCACGCACTCACAATGCTGCGGTGTGACGATTTATATTGGAGCAAAGGATATGACCGGATAACACCCCCCTTCTGAGTCAATGTGCTGTGGCACCGTAGCTCTCGCAGATGCTGACTCCATTAGGTAGATCTTCTTTTTATGTTTACCAGGGTACCCAGCTACCCTCCTTATCAGGTTTCCTTAGAAACCTGATTGGGTGACAGTTTAGCCACCAACAACCCTGGCCCTTGGTGACAGGTATACTGGTTACCAGGAAACTAGTAGCAAGCCCTCAAAGAAAGCCTGACCAACCCCTATATCAGCAATCCAAGACCTGGAACGGAGTTCCCCAATAATACTGCAGTCCCATAAAGGCATTGGGGAATTCTATGTGTGCATTGAATGCGACACAGCACATCCCTACATGGTGGAAGTTGGAAAATACTGCTAGTTGATTGAATGTCAGGGTGAAAGTGCCATCTTCATGGTTTTCAAAGAAAAATTGATTCAGGAGTAAGTCTTTTGAAGCAGTGTTTTCAGCTGAGATTTTCAATTGCTAATGCTCAACTGGACATCAAGGCAAGTAACAGCCAATGGCAATTATTTGCCAAATTAAGGTCACTACTAACTTTTGGTAAAAATGCACTTCTGGTGTCTACATTGGCTGTTTGTTGAAAGACCTATCTTACCTATGAATCATATGTAGCTTAGGTCCAATTGTAATTAAAAAAAAATGAAACGATAAATGAATGGAATGATGATTGCCTCCTACCCGTTTTACCCTTGTGCCATGCCTTTTTAGTGCCCTCATTTCCTTCTTCTCATACCAGTTCTCTTATTGTAGCCATGATCTTCTGGCTTGTCATTTCAACTACTTCTTCTTCTTCATTAATCGTATACTCAGATACAAAGCGGCCATATTTCAAGAATTACTTAAATTTTAGCTTAAGATGGCATAAGCAATAATTTGAGTTTTTTTTTTTTGTTTTTGTTTTTAGTCCATTTCAGCTGTGAAAGTTTTCTAATGATATTGTTTGTTAGGTTCGCTCAGTTTGTGGGGGTACGTCGTGACGTGACTTTTGCATTTCGCTCTACCCTTGGATTTGCGCCGCCTTTGTTCGCGTGCGTAAAAGCTGCCATTCCAAGGTCGCGTGTTCGTTTCTCGGGTGCAAAACCTAACACGCTCAGTGCTCAATTCCCCAAACTAGAGATCTAACAGAGTAATGTCTGAGATGCCAATGAGTAATTTTAGTTCTGCGGCCTGTACTTAAATTCTTTGGCTTGCTTTATCATAAATGATTCCCAGAACTTTTTTTTATAAAATCCTAATTATAAAAGCTTATACTTAAAAGAGTAAAGAAAGATTTTTGCGGTTCTGCAAAACAAAATATTGTAATTATTTTTACAAAATATTAACATTTACACCGAGTCTTTTTGGACTGAATTGAGATATTTGAAAGGTATCAAAACATATTATTCAAAAACACTTATGTTTTATTAATTCAGCTAACTACTGAAGCCTGATTTCCTTTCCAATGTTGACTGAAACATATGCATTCCCTTCGAGAAGTGGAATTGCCCAAATTAACCATAATACACACCCCTAAAGAGAAATGTTCTCGACCAGTGACCCCAGCCCCACCCCTGTCGACCTTATCTCTTCCTTAATTTCGTTTTGGCTCAAGCCCCCCGGACGCGTTAATATCATGCCTGTGGGGCGGGCCTGAAGTGGGAAGTCAACATTGAAAAGGAATCATGCTTCTTGTAGATGATTTGAAAAACATAATTGTTTTTGAATAATCATTACAACAACTGAACTGGATTTTCTTTACACAATGTTGACTGAACATTGCATTAACCCCCGGTTTATAATATTTTCAATCAACACCAGACAGACACTCGTCGGAGGTGGAGCATGGAAATATTTCAGAGGCAGCAACGAAATGCAGCCAAGGCAAGTACCAGCACTAAAATATAAGTAAACATATTTAAAGACTCTAAAGGTTATTAAACATAAATTCGGGACCTAGATTCCTCACCTTATGACAAACGAATACCTCCGGCAGCGGCTAGCGTCACAGTCGGCACCGTATGGGAGACTTTATTATAGTAAGTTGATTATTGTTGTTTCTGCGAGTGCCCTCCGCAACACGTTCCTTGGGAGTTTGTATACGTTTTCTGTATTAAACACAAGTACAATTACAAAAAAAACATACAACCGACGAAAACTTGTGGGAGCCCCCACGACATAGCTCTCAGATTTCATCAATGCTTGCATTCCCGCTTTGATAGGCCCATGAGGAAGTGATATTACGAACCAAGGGCTCGACTTGGTCGCTCCTATCACCTCGTTGGAATCATTACTTAGCACACAGCGCTAACTAATCCATCTATCAATTGTCGCTTTTGACCGGACCCAGTGGGGGGGGAAGCGTGTGAGACAACAACGAGTCGTTCGAGCCCCCTTATCGGACTAGTTTTACGTTTATAGTACTCAGGGGCCGAACGGAACAAACCACAGGCGATCTTCCCCTCGCACCGAAGAGTGCTGCAATTCGGGTAGATATGTTGAGTGTCGGAATGAGTTGAATCGTCTTCAGCTCAAAATTCCGGCCCTTAGAACATTTGACCCTCTCCCGAAAGAATTCTGACGCTGACATAGAGATTTCTTGATCTCCGAGCATCGTCTCCTCAGAGGCGAGAGCGACCAGGAAGACGGCTTGTGGGTGACATGTTTTAGTGATGCCTCCCATCGTCGAATGGTGGCTTCCCTAAAAAATCTAAGACAGTATTAAGGGTGATAGAGGGTAACGGTCCTCCTGGCCTGGGTCCTTGTATTAAACATCCCCTCTAGAAGGGGACGGATCGAGCCATCGTCATTAATGGCAGATCCGTCATCGAAACCTCTAAGGATCGCTAAGATAGCGGACTTGTATTTTCTTCTACAGTCGAAGTTTCCACGTCGCTAACCAAAGCGAATCGGTGGAAGTCGGCGATCTCGGCTACAGATGGGCCCGAGTCGGCGACACCTCTCGTCGCTCACACCATCGGAAGTAGGGTCAAACGCTTAGAGTAAGCGTCCACGGTGGACTTCCTTCTTCCTGCCGATATGAGCGAGGCAGCCCTCTGCGAAAAGCCAGAATCTCGGCAATCGCTGCCGATAATGGCCACTCATCAACGCTTAGATGCTCCACAGCGACAGACTGGGCTCCCTCCTGCCTGAAGGGATAAACTAGGTCCGGACGATCGGTATACCAGCGTCAGAGCCGCCAGCGTCCACCATTGGCCGAACAAGGTGGTTTCTGCCAGAAGGGACGCTGAGGATGACAAACGCACTCCTCCCTCCGATTTTCGAACCAAATGATGCAGCATCGGAATCGGCGGGAAGGCGTAGGCCGTGAACCCCCCTTCCAGTCTATCGCCAGAGCGCCGAACTTCGTACGCACCCGGGTCGGGAGTCCGGGTGCAGTACACAGAGGGCGCTGGTGACTCAGGTTCGAGGCTAACAGGTCGATCTGAGTAACATATACCTCCTTCGAAGATCTCCCGCACGACATCTCGGTTCATTATTCCCTCCGATCGTCATCTCTGCTGACACAGACAGATCGTCGGCAAAGAAGTTGACGGCTTCCCGGAAGGTGTTACTGCGGACATCGTGATGGCCCGTTCCCGACACCCTCCACGTAGTGATTCGCATGGCGTCGATGCACAGGGGCCGGACCCCGATTCCCGCCCGGTTTGTTGATGTAGGCCAACACGGTGGAGTTGTCCGACCGTACCAGGACACTGGAGTTGGGCACCATGGCCTCGAGTGGATCTATAGGGTTCGTTCCACTCTGCCCACCGCTCGAGACGATTGACATGGGCCTTGGCCTCGGTCTGGGACCACTTCCCCGAGGCGCTAGGTCGCAGTGAACCCCCCCAACCCGACTTCGACGTCGTCCGTCTGATGAAACATCGACGGGAGGCGCAGGGCCAGAGATCCCCTGAGGTCAGGTTGGGGCGTTGATACCCCCATGCCAGGTGTTCCCGCACCCCGTATTGATAGGGATCAGACGGGACTCTGGGTGCTTAATCTGCCTAGTAGTGCCGTCCTGGTGCATTTGAAGCCGCCTCGTTTTGAAGCACAATACTGGACAGGCGACGAGACTGGCCTCAAGCCTAGAAGGCGAAGCCGTCTCGAGCGGGGGCCTGCCAAAGCAGCGCCAGGACGTCGTCAGCCTGAACAACGACATCCACCCTCTCGGAATCCGTCGGCTCTGTCAATGCCCGGAAGAGTTGCCCTAGCACCCAGATACCTCAGTCCTTAGAGGGTAAGGCCGATTTGTCCGAAGTTGACAATGAAGCCCAACCTCTGGACGACCTGAACGGTACGGCTGACCATGGCGGCTCGTCGCCTGGGGCGACGGGCCGCAGATCAACATTCCGTCATTATAGCAGTCAGAGGTTGAACCCCCTGACCCTGAAGGAAGGCGCCCACCTCCAGGGTCACCATCGTGAAGACCCTGGTTGAGGTGGAAAGTCCGAAGGGAGGCACGTCACCTATTACGACTGGCCTGATTTGAAATCTTCTGAGCCAGCGACGGTCGGATTTGGCGCCTGGACCGTGAAGGTAGGCGTCTTCCAGATCCAAAGAAGACGCCCAGCTCCCCTTCACAGCGTCAGGATGACGCAGAGTTGCCACTCCGACCTTCGTCCTTGATGTACTGATCAGAGGCTTAGGTTCAGGATGGACGGCCAATCCCCGGTCTTCCTGGGGCCAAGAAGAACGTCGCCCAGAACCCCTCGGTGAAGGGAGGGTCGCCTGGGGAGATGGCAGCCTTCGCCAGGAGCGCCGAGACCTCGTCCAGAAAAAGTTGATTCTTCGGTTCCCTCCCCGGGAAGGGGGGTAGGTCTCGTGTGGGAAGTCGCCGGCGGGGTTCCGGCGGTGAACCTATAATAATAATAATACGGTACCCCCTGTTTCACCACACTCAGCACCCGAGGCGCGGGGGAAATGGCTGGCCATTTCCCCGCGTAAGAACTCAAGCGCCGCCCACCGGAGGTGGTAAGGTGCCCTCCCGAAGGAGAGACCCAGCGGCCACCGTGCCCTCAGGACTTAGACCCCTTCCCAGGCGCCTTGCTTTTTGGAGGAGGTGTGAGTCTTCCGCCTGGCCCCGGACTTCTGGGGTAGAAGTGGCCGGATCGGCGGGCTTCTTGTGTTGCTGAGGCGGTCAGGCTTTCGTCCTGCTTGGCGTAACGGCTGGAAGAAGAAGGGCGAGAGCGCTTCTTCTACTTCTTGGCCGAAGATCCCGTGAGGAGATCTCGCCTGAGCATCCTTAGAGCGCCTGCTCCGACCCACACGCTCCCGCCGCGCAAGCAAAGAGTCACCGAACGAACCCCCGAAGAGAACGTCCCGCGACTCGGGCTTGGTCCTTTTGGAGAGTTCCGATGCAATATCGGAACTCAAGGTGCGAAGTGTGAAGGAGGCGTTCTCGCGTCTCAAGAAGCTCAGGCGACGCGCCAAATACTTGAAAGAGCCCTGCTGCCGGTCACTAGCGAGCAGGACAGTCACAGCATCAGGTCTTCCGGGTAGCCAAACTCCACCCCCCTCGCCCCACGAGGATCTGATATCGTGGGCTAGGAGCATCGAGAAAGCGCCTAGTCTTATACCAGAGGTCACCCACCGCCAGGTCTAGGTGCTCAGCGTGTCCTCCCATAGGGGGAGAAGCCAGCCGGAGGCCCCCTTGCCTGTTGGAAACTTGGCTGCTAGGTCAAGATCATTGGTCGTGAGTCCTCATGAAGGAGTCATAGTCCCTTCAGCAGTTCTCAATGACCTGTCAAGGGTTTTCACACGTTACATGAGACTTCTGAGTGACCTCCCTCCCCCCCCACCCGGGGCGCTTCCACAGAAGACCTACGTCTGTGGGAATTCGCCAACAAAACCCTGGACCGCGTTCGGAGGGAGGATCAGTGGAAGCCCCCAGATTGAGCTGCGCCTCCTCCGCACGCCGCTTAGGCGCGCAGGGCAGGCCGAGACGTTCAGCCGACCTGCGCAGCACCTGAGGAGTGCACGCGGGAAGAGAATCTACCTCCTCCTGCTCCGAAGCTACCGCGGACGTTCGAAGGCTGCGAATGAGTGTCACCAAGGTGACCCCCCGAGTCTGGTCCGCCCCGCCGCCAGAGCTGTCCTCCGAAACATCGGAAGTCTGCAGCCGGTAGGATCCTGAAGGACGTTGCGGCAGAACAGCGGAAGAAGGCGGAGGGCCAAGCGTCGCCACCTGGGCGGCGAAACCAAGGCCTCCCGCAGGGACCCAGCCAACTGGCGTAGGCTGGGGTGCAGGACCACGAGGTTCGACTCCCCACCTGCACCCAGCCCGACCCTACCGATGGTAATCGCGAGAAGGTGTGGGACGACACCCCCCATGTTCCACCAGGCACGTACGCCGAAGGGTAGGGAGCGTTTAGATAGCCGCCCTGCCCTGGCCCGGGACCCCATTCCTGTTCCCCGCAGCGTGACTGCCCCCTCCCCAGGAAGGAGACACCCTGCTGGCGCAGTGGCGCAAATGTCCCGCTCGAAAGCTGGTCAGATGCCGCCCCGACCGCACCTGGTGCCTGGTCGGGGCAGCCGACGGCGGAGGGGCGAAGTGACCATAGCCCGGAGGGGCTCCCTCAAGCGGGATCCCCGGTCGAAAGACCAAACCAACTGACCCGCCCCAGCATTCCAGCTCGACTGGGGTGAGTAGGACCATGTACGGGGACGCAGCGTAACCTGAGAAGGTAGCTGCAGCGGGTACTGTGTCCCCGCAGGGGTAGTCCACGAAGGATAAAGTGTTATATAGAGAAACACCGAAAATGGACGATGGAAAAAAGAGGCAGGAGAGAGAGCTGCCCCCGCATGACCGCCAGATGAAGCATGGTCACCCACCACCCCGGGTCACCGGTACCTCCACCATCGGCTGCCCAGCCGCGTAAGCAGATCCGGCGGACCTCACTACTAGCAACCACAGCAGCGTACCCGCAAGAGAGGCCTGACCCGACCTAGTCAGCTGGGCCATCTGCGGAGGCCAACCAGCGTAGCTCCAACTCACTTACGCTACCCCCCCCCCCCAGCCCCGAAGGGCCCTGAACGATGCGTCGTCAACGGAGAAGCACGCATGACTAGCATGCTAGACATGCTGGGTGTAGCAAGAGAAGCCAGCACCTTCGAGGCGTCCGCCAAGGGATCCGAGAGACGCGAAGAGCCACGCCCCAGGGTTTGCCGAGATCTCCCCGAAGTGATGGCTAACCGTGGTCGCGGTCGAAGTGCCCGCAACCACCGTGACCGCAACGCCCGTGAGGTGTGGACATCAACGGCGATGGCTCAGCCCGGGCGACCTGGGCCCACCATCACCCCACTCTCACCCCAACCGGAATGGCCCGCAGCAGCCAACCCCCCTGGGGGGTTGGCAGCGCGAGTCCGTGCGCCAGCCTTCACCGGAGCAGCCCCTAGGGCCGAACCATGCGAGGCGAGCCATCGGCCGTGATTACGCCAAAGGATACGGCCCGAAGCCATCCCCTTCAACGCTTCCTAAGCAGCCTAGCTTACCTCACCTTCGGAATCACACCCATACAAGGCACGCTTCCTTGGAACCTCAAGCTCCTGGGCCGGATCCCTATCAACCACCACACCCACCCTTCCCTGTACGCAGCACTAGCGGCGTACCCATGCTCGATTATTTCCCACTGAGCTCCTTAATTCCGAACAGAAAGAAGAGCACCTGTCGGTGCGGGAACATTGCATGTTGCACGTACATAAGGATGGGGTCCCACGCATGAAAATGGCGAGGCAGGGCAGCGAAACGCATTGTGCGCCATAATACGGGTGAGCGTTGATGCTAATGGAATACGGTGCGAGACATAAAATCCGTAAAGAAAAATAACCATCGTGCCTTGGAAGGTCTCCCGGTACGCAAACATCAAGACACAAAAACCACTCGGTAACTGAGTCACGAACGGTTAAAGAATTTTTCAAACACAGTTTTCAGTTTTCACATATTGTATTAAGTATACCACAAGCATATAAAATAATACGCAACCAGACCACATAAATTGTTAGCGAGCAAGCCCGATAACGAAGATAACATATAACAAAACTCAACAACATATAGTCAAAGGCATCAAAGGCTTGCAACACGTGCGTCATGGCTTGCCTTTGTTTTCCCATTGTTTTTCCCCTCTACACAGATCACATGAACCGACTGCGGCAAAAAGGATACAAAACAGCGAGCTCTCCGACGGTGTAAAACTCTCCGTTTATTCCGTCCGAAAGTGCGTTATAAAATCCTATATAATCCCACATAAGTATTTTTCCCGAATAGATTTGTAATTAGTCGGAGTTTCCGTATGAGATTACACTTCATATCAAATCTCATTAATTTTTGCTAATTTACAGAGCTGCGTAACACGCTCGTCTTGGTTAACACCAAAACGGAATTGAGAAGAGTCTAAGGTCGACAGGGGTGTGACCTGGGGTCACGGTTGAGACCATTTCCCTCTTTGTTAGGGGGTGTTATATTGTAATTTGGGGCATTCCCTTCTCAGAAGGGTAAATGCAATATTTTTCCGTAACATTGGTGGAAATGAATCAGTTCGTGTAATGATTTACAATGCTAGCTAGGGTTTAAAAGTATAAAAACCGTAAGTATTAGATTTTTCCATGGCTATGAGTGGAATGTGACTACAAGCTTAATGCGATTTCTATCTAATTTTAAAACTCTGGTACATGAAATATTGGTTATCCATGGTAATGGTTTTTTCTTAACCCACCATCTTGTGTTTGTTAAATTGATGGGGCAGTATGACTAATCTACTGATTACCATACTAAAGCTCATATGTGGGCATTTAATAAATATTCAATTGTATGTACCTTTTCTCTTTTCTTCTTCAGTTGCTGACATATTCAGGCCCTCATTTTGACGTTCTTGCTCAATTGTTCCTTGGTTTCCTGTAGTTTCTGTAGTCTTTAGTCGTCTAGCCCACATCCTGGGTCTGATGGTGAAATCATATGCTGTGTTGGCCGTTGCCAAAGTATGCTTCTTCTGTGGCTATCCACTCATACTTGGCAAGTGATTCTCTACACTGAATTTAGAAGTAGCCCTAGTAACAGCACGGGTATTCACCAACTCAATGGTACATGCACCATACTCAATAACAAGACATGCAATAAAACAAGCAAAACCTTTTGTAAACAATATGGATGGCAAAAATAAAGGGCCTAAAAACTGAAATAATGGAAATGTTTTCATACATATACTTTCAAGGTTAGAATATTGTGCTCTTTTAATTTTACAATGAGTGTTCATACAAAGTGATGATTTGTTTAATGACGTCATCGCCAACTAGGAAAGGTTTCAATGACCAGAACATTGGAGGATATTGTTTTAATTTTAGGTCTAGAAAATAAGGTCACCGTTAGGGGTCACCTTCATAACCAAAGGACAATGATGGCCGCCAAAATCTAAAATCTAATTTCTGTTAAAATCAGGGCATTCCAGAGAAAAAAATCGCAACATACTTGGGGTCATTTGTAGTCGTACCATCTATGTTTTTTGTGTAAGTGAGTTTAATACAACTGTGGACTACTAATTAAAGGCGCAGCATTTTGTGATTCTGCCCCTGTTTTATTTAGAGCAATAGGTACGTGGGAACCGTACTGTACTTTTACGACGAATTGAACCAAGGGATACCAATTATTTTAATTGAAAGAACAGCCGGAAGCCGAGTTCTCCCGCCAAAATAATGTGATCCCCCCCGCCGGTTTTCCAATTCTCGGAAGAGGTTACGGTTTCACAACAATCTACCTTTATTCTCATTCCTTAAACAGCTTATGCATTTTAAGGTCAATCTTTACAACCCAATTTCAATTATTTCCAAAACGGCTAAAATAACAAGAAAGGACTGCTACCCAACCCATTACAAATCAAACCCCCGTTGAACGCCATGATCATACGCAACGAGACCAACGTTACAGGCCGCTTGCGAACGTAGCACAAACGTGGTATACCCAGTCGCTCACTACTACCTGGGTTCAATGTCGATTGAACCCCCGTGCATCACCAATGAATTGCTTTTTTTAACAGCTGTTTAAGAATTATTGCTCAACAGATTTAGTTGCAAAAAGCTTTTCTAATTGACTTATATGCCACTGGCTGTTTAATTCGGTCTGTATATTAGCAAAAAAAATAGTAATTTCTAGCAAGAACACATCGAAGCTGTACATCTGTACATCAGATTATACACATGCAATAGTAGGCTAAGCTTTTTTGATAAAATACAAAAATCTTTACGGTTTGGTTTAGAGAAGCCGGGGGAAAAGGCTTGATACCACCTACCCCCTTTTATAATTTCACTACCCACTCCCAATTCACCACATGTAGCCTACCTTATTATCAGCATTTACTGTCCCTCGATATTTAGCCATGGTGTGCTCCATTTCTTTTATCTGTATTTGTTGTATCTTGGTCTTCCTTCATCAAATCTTGCTGTTCTCCTCCTATTCGGCCTTGTATACTATCTGCTACCCTTTCAAACAGCTTTCTCTTCGTCTAGCTTCTGTTGTCAGTTTTTTTGTTCTTTTGGTTTCTTTTTACAATTCTTTTACCTGCTTCTTTAAATTAATATATAAGTTAAAAAAGCACAATTTTTAATAGTAAAAAACAATTAACCCGACTTCATCAGCTAAATGAAGCCCGCACCCTCGGAGATCACACGCTTATTTTTGTGCTTAGCAAACTACTTATTGGGATTCTACAGACTTATTCTTCACTTTAATCTATTCCTGCAAATTAAAAAATATTTTGAATCGTTTGGGGTTGATCACTTCATTATTGGTTCACCACGTCCGATCTAAATAATGTACATATCAATAGGCAGGAAATCATGCGAGAGTGGAGCATATACCCCTTCCCTAAAACTAAAGCAACACATACCATGGCAAGAATTCATTCTATCACAAGCAACTCGGAATATTACCCCATCTCAATTTGCACAGCCAATTCATTGTCAGCTTTAAAAGACTT
The DNA here is from genome assembly GCA_023653785.1 of Ophioderma brevispina. Taxonomy (NCBI): domain Eukaryota; kingdom Metazoa; phylum Echinodermata; class Ophiuroidea; order Amphilepidida; family Ophiodermatidae; genus Ophioderma; species Ophioderma brevispina. The sequence continues at coordinate 12,717 of JAMKCH010059538.1, read as the reverse complement.
AAAACTCATCGTTTTCCAAGTGATTTTTGCTTTTGTTTTTCTCTCTCTCTCTTCTGTTGTTACTTTACTTTTACGTTTACTGTTACTTTTTTGTTTGCGGTAAGTTGATGTAGGCCCGTGATCTTTTTGAATGGCGGGGTGCGGATAATAAAAATCCTATGTATTAGTTAATGTGAGGTCTCCAATTTCACCTGCATATATTCCATACTTCCACTAGCCAGTTCTATAAGTTCAACTTACGCAGAGTGCCTTGTTCATTTCTGTTAGGCCTTTTCCTTCTCACATTGCAGAATTTGACACCTTAGTTTTATACAGGGAAGATTAAAACCACAATCAATTTCATCAAACGCCTTCACCCCTGAGTAGAACAACCACTGCACCCTTACCTAATTATTCAAAAACCAGTATGTTTTATGAATCATATAACTGACGCCTGATTTCCTTTCCAATTTGACTGAAAAATATATGCATTCCCTTCTGAGAAGTGGAATGCCCCCAAAAACCATTTTAGCATACGTCATACCCCTAACAGAGAACATGGACTCGACCATGACCCCAGGTCACACCCTGTTCGCCATGACACTTTCCCCAATCTTTTCCGTTTTGGCTCGTACCCCCACACGACGCACACATCCCTCTCTGCGTGGGGCGGGCCTGGATCGGGAATTCAACATTGGAAAGGAAATCAGGCGTCAGTTATATGTATTTTCTAAACTATGTTTTTTTGAATAATCATTTACACAAACTGAACTGATTTCCTTTACCACACCCAATGTTGACTTGAAATATTGCCTTTCACCACGTGAATGAATATTTCAATCACACCAGACTGGCTCACCGTCGGAGGTGGAGCATGATCTCGAGAGAGAGGCGCTTAAGATGCTCAAGGTAGATCAAAAACGCCAGAGCACAAAACACCTGAATCTGATTCCAAAGTCAGGAGCCAATAACCTCACTAGACCTGGAGTAACAGGACCTTCGTCTCTATTGATATGGTAATTAATTGGACTTATAATTTCCATAACTTTTGAACGCTTTGACCATTTGAGCTCATTCAAAGACCAAAATGCTTCATTCATTGAGCTCTTCCATCTGAGACCACGTTTGAAGTGTCACCCCCCTGTTAAAAATAATCACTGAAAACCCTAATATAACAGCAACTTTCTTCTGTCTTGAATAAGATTAGTAGCAGTAGCAAAACCAAAGTTTTAAATCCGGTTTTGTCCCCACTAATGGGGATGGCCGGATTCACCACACACTCAGCAATGCTGCTGTGTGACGATTTATTGGAGCAAAGGATAATTGACCGGATACCCTTCCTGATGTCAATGTGCTGGATGGCCACCGTTAGCTCTCCAGAGCTGACGCCATTGTAAGTAGATCTTCTTTTTAGTTCTACCAGGGTAACCAGCTACCCTCCTAATATCAGGTTTCCTTAGAAACCTGATTGGGGTGACGGTTTAGCCACCAACAACCTGGCCCTTGGACAGGTAATACTGGTTACCAGGATACCAGTAGCAGGCCTCCAAAAACCTGACCTAACACTATATCAGCAATCCAAGACCTGGAACGGAGTTCCCCAATAATACCTGCAGTCCCATAAAGGCATTGGGGAATCTATGTGTGCATTGATGGCGACACAGCGCAGTCACTACATGGTGAAGTTGGAAAATACTGCTAGTTGATTGAATTTCATGGTGAAAAGTGCCATCATTCATGGTTTTCAAGAAAACTTGAATTCAGGAGATAAGTCTGTTTGAGCAGTGTTTTCAGCTGAGATTTTCAATTGATGCTCAACTGGACATCAAGGCAAGTAACAGCCAATGGGCAATTAAGTGCCAAATTTAAGCACTAAATTTTGGTAAAAATTGCACTTCTGGGTGTCAAGACATTTGCTGTTGTTGAAATACCTATGTACTTACCTATTAATCATATGTAGCTTAGTCAATTGTAATTAAAATGAAACATGAAATGAAATGGAATGAGGAGTTGCCTCCTTACCCTGTTAACTTGTGCCCATGCCTTTTTAAGTGCCTCATTCTTCTTCTCATCCAGTTCTCTTATTGTAGCCATAATCTTCTGCTTGTCATTTTCAACTATCTTCTTCTTCTTCATTAAATCTGTATACTGCAGATTACAAAAGAGCAATATTTCAAGAAATTAGCTTAATAAGCAATTTGAGTTAGTCCATTTCAGCTGTGAAAGTTTTCTAATGAGTATTGTTTGTTTGGTCTCGAGTTTGGGGGTGACGTCGTGACGCGACTTTGCATTCGCTCTAGCGTTTGGATTGCGCCGCCTTTGTTCGCGTGCGTAAAAGCTGCAATTCCAAGGTCGACGTGTTCGTTTCTCGGGTGCAAAACCTAACACGCGCAGTGACGTCACCCCCAAACTAGAGATCGAACAGAGTATAGTCTGAGATGCCAATGAAGAATTCTAGTTATGCTGCCTGTACTTAAGTCTGTGCTTTCTTTAGCATAAATGATGCCAGAACTTTTTTTTAAAAATCCTATGTATAAAATCTTAATATTAAAGAGTATAAAATATTTTTGCGGTTCTTGCAAAAAAATAATTATAGTAAATTATTTTAAAAAAATATTAACATTTACACTGAGTATTTTTTGGACTGAATTGAGATATTTTGAAGGGTAGCCAAAACAATATTAAAATGCTACTAGGGTTTAAAAAGTATAAAAAACGTAAGTATTAGAATGTTTCCATGGCTAGGAGTGTGAATGTGACTACAAGCTTATGTCTACTTTCTATACTAATTTAACTATGGTACATGAATAGTTGGTTATCCATGGTAATGTTTTTTCTTAAACCACCATCTTGTTTTGTTAAATTGATGGGGCAGTATGATCTACTGATTACCAGACTAAAGCTCATTACGTGTGGCATTTAATAAGATATTCATGGTATTGCTTCAGGTATGATCTATTAGTATGTACCTTTTCTTCTGCTTTGCTGAACATATTCATGGCCCTCATGTTGACGTTCTTGCTCAATGCTAAAGGCCCCAGCCCCCTGGAGGGCTGAGAGATACTTCCGACCCTGACCCGGAGGAAGAAGTTACAAGGAGAAGGAAATCTCGAGCTAATCCAGCCGGGAAAAGGACCCTAAAGAAATAAAGGCGAGGGCTAGAGCGACGCCGCACCCAACGATTGGGGCTTCGCCAAGAAACTCGCCGATAGAACTCAGACCCCAAGAGGGAGCTAGCTTTCGGGTTAGGAACAAACGCCTTACAGGAGTCAAAAGAACGAGCCAACGTCACTGAAGGACGAACCTAACAACCTAGGCTGTGGTAGGATGAGCTAGTCCTAACACAAACAATCCAACAACGGATGTCGGAGACGGCCAACAAAGCCTCAAAATAAGGAAAAGTCCCCCTCGGACTGTCACACACAGCCAGGCAGATGGAGGACGTCAGGCCTCCTGGGCCTCGCTCGGAGGTAGACAGAACACCGAGGAAAGAAGGAAACCTCCGCAATACCGGGATCCGCGACACCAGAAAAAACCGGCACCGAGCGAGCAAGTCAAAGGCTAGACTAAAGATAAACTAGCACTTCCCCAGATCGGGCCAGAGACAAACCTTGCAACCGAACGGTAGACAAAGTGGGTAAACACCGAGAATCTACCATAGTGAGAACCCAGGTTAGCTCTGCAGAACCCGAGTCCAGCCCCGAAGGGCGACCCGAGCCGAGAGGTCACTAACCGCTCGGGGAAGCCCGAGCAAAAGCCTAACCATGGCGTACTGCAATCAGAAGCAGTTGACAAAGTCGTAGAAGGACAGAATAAACCTAACATGAGGAACTTCTGGACCGAACTACAAATCGGTATCGAGGATGCAAACAAGTAGCCGCGCAGCCGAACTCCGGCTACGGCCATAGGATGCCACCGAGAGAGGTCCGCGGGCAGAATAGCGGCTTCGACACAATATCGCCCGATGAGACGAAAGTGAAGAGAGCCACCGGATAGGTGCTACCACCCCGAACGTCGAGATAACCGACTAAACATCACCAAAGCCTCGAGAGAAGTGAGTAACCAACTCGTCAACCAAACTCGGCCGCAGACATGAAAGAATGGACTACAGCGGATGTTTACGCCCCATAGACATTCCCAACCCCCCTGGAGCGAGAAGCTCCCACCCGACTTTAAATTTCAGTCACAGACTTTGACCGACTAGGACTGTCGAAGTGGGCAGACCACCATGTCACGGGCTGCCCCAGGTCTAAAGACAGGAGCGCCAGAGCAACCGAACGTGCCCCCAGGAACCCCAGGGTACTAAGGGGAAAAGCACAAGACCCAGTCGCAATGCACTGCGGGAAGACCCAGACCAGGACACTGCCAAGAAAACTGAGAAAGCCGCCAGTAAGGCGAGTTCGGAGAACCCACCAAACTAGGGAATACCCCGTCGCGGGTATTCCCACTAGGCAGCACAGTTTGAGACAAAGCGTTGCAAAAAGAAAAACCCGCAGTGAAGAGATCTAACAACGGAGCCTGAAAACCGCTGGAGGTGAGGGTGGGGGAACCCCCTAAGACCAGACCCCGACTAATCGGGATCACACCCTGGGCCTGAACCCCTGGACCGCGTTGGGCCCGACGAGCCCACGAGCCCGGACGAGCCCCAACGCTAGGACCTTAACAAGGCCCGACGCTAAGCCCGTACAACCAGCCCCAAAGAGGGGCACCGTCTAGCCGACCCAAAACCCGTGTCCAGGTCCCCCGAGGGAGACCTCGCCACTAGTCATCCGAGAGCCAAAGGAATGTGCGAGAACTGTCAAATCCAGCCCCTAACCTCCCGAACAAACGGGAGAATGGAAGCCCGCCGGTCAATACACCGACCCACCCGTGGGCAGTCCAGCAAAAGTCTAAAGACCTCAAGGGCTAACCCAAGGGGCGAGGAGTAGGCCTTGAGCACAGTGTACATGTTAGACAACAAGACCAAACCACCAGCGGCATTACAACAGAGTCCCAGAGGGGGCGAAGGTCATCCACCTGGGTGGGATCCACGCCCCAATTAGGGAAACCGAGCATCAGCGTCAAGACTGAATGCCCAAAGCCCGAGACCGGCAAGCGCAGGCTAGGCCCCGAGGGTACCAGCCGGCATGTAGGCCGAGGTCTCGCGCCCCGCACAAGATGAGGACGGAGGGCAAGGGAAACACCGGCGCATGATCCAGGTTCCCCATACGGGTTGTAAGGCCCAAGGGATAAGGACATAAAGCCCCTACCCCAGGCTTAGGCCGGCCCAGTGAAGCCCTGGAGGGGCCACGCCAAACCAGCATGAGGCACATGCCTCATAAATAAACCCCGACTGGGGCCAATGTCTACACCAAGAGCAGGCAGGGCATCATCCCTAGGCCAGGCTGGCCCGACAAGGGCCCAGCTAAGCTGCGTGACAGACCAGGGCCCCGCTACCCCCGAATGGAGATGAGGTCTAAGTCGAGTAGCAAAGCTAGGCGATGAAAGCCCCAAGGCCTAGGCCAGGCTAAAGTCAAAGGACCTCCAAGGCTAAGGCCACGGACCTCCCAGGAATCGGGGGCTCTAGACCCAAAGACCAGTATCATACCAAAAACTAGATACATGGTCTAGACCCCAATGGGGAACAGATACCAACGTCCAGACGGCAACGATCACTAGGCCCGACTCTGAAGCGGCGCTAGGCCCAGTTGATCCCCAGGAGGGGAGCACAAAGCTGCATCACGCTGAGTCCAAGCCCCCACGGTGACAGCGGACCAGGCTCTGAAGCATTACGCTAACAGCCAGAGCCTAAGAGCCCAGGACAGCCAATTGCCTAAATGGACCCAGCGCCTAACTGGCAAAGACCCGAGACCCTCTCAATCCCCCGATTTCACACGGAACGGGCCCGTACTAAGCCACACGAAGGAGCTAGGCTACCGTGGCAGCAACCGTCAGCCGCCAACAGAGGCAAAGCGACAGAAGCTCCGGCGACCATAGCTCCAAAAGGGAGCCCAGAGCAGCGAAAGCACCCCCAGCGGAGCCGGGGCAGAATTGCAAAAGGCTAAGGTCTGGGTCCCGACGAAAGCAGCAGCTATAGCACGGCAGATGCGGCCCATGCCCAGGCCGAGGGTCGGGCCAGGCCCACCACAGGCAGGCCAGGAGCACCCCCCATTTGGGACCCTGCCTGCAGAAGCTAGAGCAACGTCAGAGAATACGCGGTAAAACCCCGGGACTACACAAGGCTAAGAGTGGCCTCCCACCCCAAGGCAAGCAACATGCCAGCCAGATTAGGGGTGAAGCCACCCAGGCTAGCCGCCCCGTTGGGAGCCCCTCAAAGAAAGACTTTGGAGAAGAACCAAGGAAACCGCCGAGACCTACAGAATCCCCGAGGGGATGCCCTAGATCAAGTCGGCGCGACATCCCCCCGCAGGAGACAGGTCTCTGCGCCGATAGTTGAAAGTCAACACAGGAAGGGCGGCCCATCCAACAACACCATCACATCCCCGTAAGAGGAGACAGATGCTGTGGTTAAGCCGGAATACGCCAAACGACTGGCGATACGGCCACCATGCGGCGTACCCCTGCGGGTTAGGAACCCGGCAAGAGATGATTGAATGGTATCCCAATCAACCCCATCCAACCACCTCCTAGGTGAGACGCTATACCGGGAGGAGTACTCCACGCCCGAATTGCGGGAGAAACTCCCCAAAGTCCCCGGATCCACGAGCTATAACACCCGCGAATAGAAAGACTTATAAGCGACATATGCCTAAGCACGTGCACGCAGCGCGCCCTGGAAGGGATGCCTGCAGGCCTGCCACTGAAGCCCCCCGTGGAGGCAAGCCCCGGAGGCTACCCCACGAGGGCGCCGAGAACGGAAACAAACCACGGGTGTACCGGAACCGCGTAACCGTAGCGGGAACTAGCGCTTGACGAACGTACCGCACCAGTAACCGCACCCGGACCCCCTCTGAGCGTGAACCACCCTGGCTAAGCGCCCGCGCGCCCACCTAGCCCGTGAAGGCCTGGGTGCAGCATTGAAGCACTAGCCCAGATTGCACCTCGTGCACCCATGCGGGGATCATTTAGTCATAATCGACACCCGCGGCGCCCCTTAGCGGGGCGCCGGAAAACCACCTCAGTGCTTGACGAATCAAGCCCTGAGACGGGAACCAACGGCAGGCGCGGTCCGCAGAGTCCTAGGCTCCTAACCCACGAGCGCCGGGTGTCTGTTACTGCGTGGATCGTGGGCCCTAGAAAACCCTGGCGTCACACCATATCCACACACCAACCGTAACCTGACGTACTGCAGCCGGCCCAATCCCACCTGAAAGTGCAAGCAGACCACGCTAGCCCTGCAACCGTAAAGCAACGACTAAATCATGCGGCCAGCGCCGGCAGCGTGCTAGTCAGGCCAGCCCCCGAGGGAGCCGGCCGACTAGCACGCTAGGAGCCACCGAGGCTGCTATATAAAACCGGGATGTCCGCAGCCGTCTAAATCCCCAAGGGAAAAGGCAGAGCATACCGCGCTAGCCTGCACCGAAGAAGCCCCTACGGCTAGACCAGGCGAGCCAGCGGCGGCAGCGTAGGTAGAGAAGACGGGCGAACTTCCGAGAAGAACCTCCCTACTAAACGCCATTGAGGTCGCCGAATCTACCACATCTTTAGGTGCTCCCAAGCAGCGGGGCCGCCTTTGGAGAACCTCGGGCTGGAGCCCGAACCCACCCCACCTTGTTTCCTAAGCGAACATAGACAGGGAACATTGAAAACTGAAAGCCACCGGAAAAGAACGAGCACCAAACGGAGGCGACAGCGGAAGCAGACCGTAATGAAACTGCACGAGAAAGAGTGTCGCGGGTGGCGTGGGGTGAAGCGAGCCATATGGGCGCGCGTGTCGGAACAAAACGAGCAATGAAAAACAAAGTCGGCCCGCGTAAAACCCGTCCCGCCAACGCGGAGACAAGGATACCGTCGCGGTAACAGAGTCACACGCGGTAAAGAATTTTCCAACGTCCGTTCACATATTTTATATTAAATACAACGCGCATAACAATAATAATAGACAATACCACACCCAAAAGAACTGTTTTATTGAAGTATAAACCACTTACAAAAACCGAAACATGCCATCACAAGACAAGCCAGGCAATCCAAATCACGCAACACTGCGGCAATGGCTGCCTTTGTTTACCTTTTTTTAAACCGCTATACAAATCACATGACCGCAAAACCGCGGCAAAAAGGGATACTAAAATCTCTCCGCGGGCGTGACAAACCTTATATTCCGACCAGATAGAGCGCATTATATCCATATATAACCATATATATCCCAATATTATGGTATATTATTATGAGTATTCCGTTTGAGACGACCTATCAGTCAGTATCAACTATCTCAGATAATTTGACTGCCAACAGAGCGGTGATTCGTCCGTTTTGGTAAGGCGGCCAAACGGAATTGAGGAAGAGTCTGGTCGAAGGTGGTTGACCTGGTTCACTGGTCGAGTCCATTTTTTCTTCTTTTCGGGGGTGCTAAAATGGTTTTTTGGGCAATTCCCTTCTCCAGAAGGGGAAATGCCATATATTTCAGTCAACTTGGTGTAAAGGACTCATTCCAGTGTAATGAAGTCGTTCCTTGCTGAGTATTACCTTAGTTTGGTTTTAGCTCCTCTTCCATTTCTTTCATTTGGCTCTTCTATCGCCTGCATAAGCTTGCATCAACAGCTTTCATCTGTCATCCTACTTGGTCATTTTTCTTGCTTCAGACCCTCAACCTCAAGACTGCGAATCAACATTTCCTGTAGGTTGAGTAGAAAGACAGAAGTCTGGACCACTGATTTACTTGCATCAAATACCATACAACCTGCCCACACGTAACCCAGAAATCAATGCCGTGTTGAGAACACCTCATCACGAAAGGCCTTTTGGGTGGTGTCTATTTGTGGGCCACTTTAATGCATCATATGGAGTCACAGGGGGCAAATACCCTGCAGTTATTGGGTTTTATTGCTTTGAAAGCCACATGAAGAGCGTCAAGGGAGGCCCAGGAAATATTTCAGAACTTTTCTGGCACGATTTGTTTTTAAATTTCTGAAATCAGGATATCCTGATTTTTTTGCATTTTGGTAGAGTTCAAATAGGGATGCTTCCTCATAAAACAGGGAAGGATGGCATGTATGGTTATTCCCCATATTAACATGTGAAGTTATCTGTTAGTGCAATGAACCTCTCTTACTAACTCAAGAGTCAGGCCTCAATGATCCTCACCGTATAACAATACTCTACATTTTTTAATCACTGGGACTTGACAAACCAATATGTTAATTACCTTTCCAACGTTACTTCTTGCGAGAAAAATGGGAAAAACCAATGCAAACACACGCTGATATTTTGATGCGTCTAATGCACGTGCTATTGCGGAGAGTGCTTGAACAGCATAAAAAATTCGGACGCAAGTTGCAATGATTTGCCAAATTTTGAGCAAAAGTAAATGCACACTAATTAACCAATTCATACACGACAGAACACAAAGAATTTGCCTTAATGTAGAACAGTAGTGTTTTGAAAATATAACTTTAACAATCGAAATTAAAAACAAATAACTCACTGAGAAATCAGTCCTGCACGACAACAACACCGCATTTGAAGTACTTTGCAGTACGCGGAGTGCAAATGGACATTTTCAATCCACTCACTCTTACATTCACATATTTTTGTGAACAGCTTCCTGATTTAGCTCTTATATAATGCGTAATATGCAGAGTTTATTAAGTTACATCTATTTGACAAATTGGAAGTTGGAACACTTTCAAACATTGACCATATTTATAATTGTTCCCCTTTTAATACTCATTAAAAGGTGGCATTTGTGATTCCAACATCATCCGTTTTTTCATTGGTTCGCTATATATTCGTGAGAAAAGTTTATTCACAAAATATTTCTCCGTTCTTGCGGTTTTTTGTTATGAGTCAACTCGTGTTACCCACGTCCCCTAGGCCACAATTTGCTGTAATTTCTGTTCGGTCTGTTTGTACAGACAGAAAATCGAAATTGTGAATTTCTAACAGATACAACCAATTTGCGCGTACGATTTGGTACGCATGGATTACTAGGGCTAAAAACGGTTCAGATATAAAAATCTTTAACTTTTATGAGTTAGTCGGGGGGGGGGGGTGGGGGCGAGGTTGTTGATCACTAAATACCCCTTTAAACTTTCCCCCCATTATAGTTGATTTTGATATGTTGTTTTCCGACACCTTCTTGCTCATCTGGTACAAAAATCACTTATACCCCCCCCCATCATAATGCCCAATGACCATGTCAATACAAATTCTCAAATACTGAATGTTATCTACCAACCCTGGCTTTTTGTTGCATTGTCTTGTTTGACTCTTCAGCCTTTTTCTTGGCCTTGCTGACTCCCTCCTCTGCCTTCTTATCTCCTGTTTCCCCCCCTCCAAACACAGCCTTTGTGGGCCCACCAACTCTTTAATCTTGGCTTCTAGTGTCTTACATTTCTCAGACAACTCCTTCTGTTTCTCCTTGGCCTCGATAATAGCAGCATCTTTGTCTCCTGTAAAGGCATTCAAATAAATATTAACATGTTCAAATTCCATGCTATATTTGGATTACAACAGGTGAGTCAGTAAAAACAGACCCCGAGTATGTCCCGCTATTTTGTATCTTTAAGGGTGCCAACAAGAGATTTGATGCACCCCAAATATTCTGTCATAATAGTAATTTCAGAGAGATTAGAACCTCAATATATAGATTTTTTTACCTTGTAGTTGGCTGCAAAATCCTTAAAGAGAGAAAAAATAGGGTATTGTTGATTTGCTTATATTACAAAATATAAAACAAGCTTGATTTGTATTTGCTCCTAACGAAATTAGTCAAAAACACATTATGTTTTATAAATCAAATAACTGAGCCTGATTTCCTTTCCAATGTTTGACTGACATAATGCATTTGCCTCTGAGAAGTGAACATGTCCCCAAAATACCATTTAGCACCCCTAAAAGAGAAAATGGACTCGACCATTGACCCCAGGTCACACCCGTCCCATGACTCTTCCCCCATTCCGTTTTGGCTCAACGCCCACACGGACGCACACCTCCCATATCATGCTGTGGGGCGGGCCTGGAAGCGGGAATCAACATTGAAAGGAAATCAGGCTTCAAGTTATAAGATTATAAAAATAATGTGTTTTTGATAAATCATTACACTGACTGATTTCCTTTACACCACTGTTGCATGAAAGATATGCGTACCCCCGTTGAATGGATAATTTCAATCAACACCCAACTAGCAACTTATCGGAGGTGGAGCATGATATCTCCTCAGAGAGAGATGCGATAGGATTGCAGTCAAGGTTGAATCAAAACGCCAGAGCACAAAACACATGGAATCTAGATCCCAAAAGTCAAGAAGCCAATAAACTCACTAGCCAGTGGCGTACACCAGGTGTAGTTACAGGACCTCAGACGTTATAATGTGTTTAAATGGACCTGCCAAGGTTTTTTTGGAAAGCCAGAGGCCGAGAATCCCAGAGCAAAACCAAGCCTAAGGAATAGGGCGAAAGGAATAACTCTGAAGGAACTGGAATGCGCCGAGGCCCTAGAAAAAGGGGCCAGAAGCACCCCGCGTCAAAGGCCGGATCCAAAAAACCAAGGAGCGGGCCTCCTAGAGAGGGGGACCGCCAGAACAGCACAGATGAACCCAACGGAGACCCGGAGGAACTCTAAACTCCATGTTTTTTTTATCCTCACCCACACCCTGCTCGTCCTGTCATTCTTTGAAGGCAAAAAGGGCCCGGCCCCGCTGAGGGCTGAGATATAAGTCCAACCCTGACCCGGAAGAAGAAGCTACAAGGAGAAGGATTCTCGAGCTAATCATCCGGAAAGGGGACCCGTACGAGGATAAGGCGAGGATTCGAGCGACGCCGCACAAAGGATAATTGTGGGCTTCGCCTAGAACTCGCCGACAAACTCAGACCAAGAGGGAGCTAGCTATCTGGTCAAGACAGACGCCTTACAGGAGTCAGTGGAACAAGCCAACGTCACCGAAGGAAGAACCAAACAACCTTAACAGTGGGAGGCTGAGCGACCGACCTAAAGGGTCCATACAACGGACGCTCGGGAGACACAGCTTAACAAAGCCTCAAAATAAATGAAAGTCCACTCAGGCTGTCACAGCTAGGAGAGATGGACGAGTCAAGCAGGCCTCCGACTCTAGTAGACAGAACCGCCGAGGAAAGAACGAGGCATACATCAGATAAACGGATCCGCGGCACCAGCACCGGGCAACCGAAGAGCAGTCAAATGCTAGATTAAAAATAACCACACTCCCCCGATTCTGGCCGCGACAAACCTGGCCCCACAAAGTAGACAAGTGGGTAAAACCACCGAGAAGTCTACCATAGGGATAACCCCAATGCTAGGCTCGGACAAGAACAGAGTCGACCCGAGAGTCACCCAGTCGATGCACGCTAACTGCTCGGGGAAGCCGAGCAGAAGCCAACTCAGTGGCGACCGTCAGCAGAGAGTAGGTGAGACAAAGTCGTAGAAGGACAAACGAACCTAACATGCGGGACTTCTGGACCAAACGACGAATCGGTATCGAGGAGGCAACCAAGTAGCCGCGTAGCCGGAACCCGTCTACTGGCTAGGATGCCCCCAGAAGAGGCCCGCGGACAGCAGCGACTTCGACCCAGTTCTCCCGAGGAAGAAAGGTGAAGAAGCCACCGGAGAGGGGGGGGC
>JAMKCH010059537.1:0-20105 GCA_023653785.1 Ophioderma brevispina | reverse complement strand
AACACGAATGTGGCAAAGTCAAATCTTGGAATTTTAACATTTGGTGAGAGTTACTTGGGGAAAATAAATCGGAGTGATGATTTCGTGCATTTTTTTTCTACGTCCAGCTGCACTCGTTTAGCTCAGCAAAATGTAAATGTTTATGCCATCCGAACTGCAAAAGAGCCGTCCTGGAAGCCATAACGCAACTCTGGAATGGGCAATTATAAACTTAGTACATACACGTGTGACTTATAGGACTATATCCGATGAAATATTAAACACAACTGACCAACTTCAGCAGTGCCTGGTATACACACCACTAATGAGTTTGTTTTCGGCGACTCGCTGGCCAGCCCGAGCTGGTCCGGACAGTTGGGATTACTTTTCATCGTGCGCAAGTACTCGATTTAATGCGGCGCCATCCTTACTGCGCATGTTCAGGGAATATTTTTTCACAATCGAATTCCATCCGCTTTACCGCGAAATTTGTAACCAGATTTTTCTAACACATGGGTGATGTTTAATCGTCCCAACTTTGAAATACCCATATCTCTGGAATGGAAATCGTATGGATTTCTATCAGGCAACAGGATTAAAAGGTAAGTATGCTCTACATAATGGGGTTATTTTTATTTAATTGGGGAAAAAATATATGTTTTTTTATAGATCAAAAAAGTCAGATTATTTTTTTTCTTAGGCTGAATGCTATTATCAATTATAAAATGTGTGTGTGTGTATGTGTGTACATTATTTATGCTTGTGTGTGTATGTATGTGTGTATGTATAGGTGTGTCTATGTTTGTGTGTTTATTACAATAATAAATTAGGATGCCTAAAAATCACCTTAGATACTGTTCTTTCCCCATCAAACCACCCTGAGACTGGACTATTTAATATAGGGCCGGACTCCCTTCCCCGCCAAAAACTGTTCCATTCACTAAAATTCGAGGAACGTCCGAAAAAGCAACACACTTCACTACTTTTACCCCCACCCCTCTTTTCAGACCCTGCCCTAATGCTATACCCAGCCCTTTTCCCATGCGGTTGGTAGTCCCGATCCCGTGTACTTCTAGCTTTGGCCGCCGTTGGCTGCAGAAAATCCTTGACAATATCTCAACCACTCTTGTTTACCACCTTATTTTTCATTTGACATTTTTGTGCTGTTGTATAAAATATAAAACATGTAGCTTGTAGCTGATAAAAGTTGATGTTTTTTGTTTTTTTAATTTTCCAAACAGCTGGACCATTTTAATTCAACATGCTGGTGAATGGGTGACAGGCAAGAAGAAGATCTTGATTACTCCCCTCGGCCCCCTCGTATAAAAGTTGTGCAGCGGGAAATCATGTGGGGGCCGGGGGAGTGACAGATTAATCTTATTGCGTGGACAGGTATTCCACTTGCTTGCGCAATTGCTCACATTTGCATTTATCCAGCTACCTGGCTCCTTGCGACAATGGTGTCTCACCACTGAGCCATAAGCGAAACCCAATGCACGGGACCAAGCGTAATTTTACAGCATCCTGTTGGTATTAGTTACCGCCCCAGCCCATGAAAGCCTTATGAAACATTACCCCGAAATTACACTCCGTCGTTGATTTCCCCTCAAGGCAATCATCGAATATAAAATGTCCTAGACCATCCATGAACAGCTGTCAGTCAGTTAGTTTGTTGAGATAGTTTAGCAATAAAAAATCATAATAAATATTTCGCTTTTCCCAACAATATAGTGTCACGATAGCGTTCAGCCACTTGGGTTCCGCTTTGTGGGTAGTTGCGAGACACGTGTGACCTTTTTAATACACAGTAGTAATGCACAACACTCCAAAGTTCTAATATTGTTTGCACAAGGGGAATTTGACCTCGGCGAGTCGAGAAACATTAATACTTGCTCATGGTCCGACAACTCGTTCGTTTTTGTTATTTGTTAACCAGCGAAAATTGGCCATTGTCCGGCCGATTTTAATTATACACGGGAGAGCCGAGGCTTGTTACACATGGCAACAACGATACACATTTTGTTACATGCAGTAGGTGAAAATTATACGCGTTTGGCAGCAACTCGCACTCCCAAAAAGCAATGGGTAGGGGAGGTAGCAACACTTCTATTTCCTGTTTTTACTGTCGGCAAGTTTGAATGTAAGTAGAGGCTTGCTTTTCCAAATCTTTTCTTTCAAAAATCTTCACTATTTATAATCTGAGAGATGTGGTTGACATGTCATATAACAGGGAAGTAATATCTATCCAGGTAATCATCCATTGGTTATTTTATAAATTTAATTTGGAATTTTTGATTTTTCTATCTTAGGGATAAAGATGTTGGTTTTGGAAGTTATTAGTGAAAATGTGCCCCTTTTTGGTCACCAATATTAATTTTTACACTACTCTATGGGGCTTACCAATCACGTTTCAAGCTCTCACATCAAAAACGGTTGAAATATCAGCGCAAACGTTGCAGATGAGTTTTTGGGGTATCAAGACGAAAATTTTCATATACTTAAATCGGGCCAATCCTCCTTTAAACTAAAACAAAGTTCATAAAAATGAAGTTGTTCAAATGAATTGAAGTAGCTCATTTGAAAGAACTGAACAAAAGAAGAAAAATAAGTTTAAATGAAGTCAATACTTTACTCTGTTTCTTGAGTTATGACAATTTCAATCAAGATTAATAAACAACGTATAATAAATGAGCAAATAAGGGCGTGTGGCAAGAATAACAGGAAAAACTACAATATCCCACAATGCACTTCTTTAGTTGTCCCAGAATGCAGTTTCTTATTGTTTCCTGTAGTTGTTATTGAAATATGGCTTTTCTTTATTACTTATCTTTATTAAATAGTTGTGCCATATGCCAATAATATTTTCATGCACATTGATGCACAAAATATTTCGCCTGCGCTATTTTCCGTATATCACATTTTCACGTAGAATTTTTGCACATTTATCTTTTGATTTAAAAATTAAATGCCACAATATTTAAGCTTTGTTTTATTTATCTGCATTATTTTAAAGTGTTAATTCAAACATTCTGAATAGATTTATCATGGGTGTGTTGTATTTTTAACATATCTCTACTTTTTGTGGTATTTAATTTGTGTGGTTCTTTGATTTTCGTGCTACGAAATGTTAACATTTTCACTGTATCTGAATGAATAAATATCAAATTTTATAGGGCATAAATAAATAATGCCTAATAATAAACAGTGAAGTGAACTCCCTACCCCAGCTTCCCATCATCCATCCCAAAAGCTTACTTACAACTTCCCATGATTATGATTATTATATTATGAAAACATTTCTATGGCGCTCTACAAAGCACAGAGCACCTCACAACATAACATAGGCTTCTGGTTTTTTTTAAACATATACCATTACCAACAGCTTAATGACACTTGAGGAGCCCCACACGCAAAAATTTGTATCCGCAATCGGAATTTTTTGTGATGTATATAAAGTATAGACCTAGCTTAACTCCCATAGTCTTAATCAAAGTTTGGGTGATTCCTCCCATGTGTGTGCTGGACAATGCTTAAAACAGCCAAATGTGACGGAATTTTTTCAACCTAGCAATAGTAACAAATTTGAATTCATCTGCCATTGTGCAACAAATGAACAACATTTATATTTATATTTCATTTAGCAATCTGTACCTATGTTAGATCTTTTCAGAATATAGAGGACTCCCACAAGTTTTTTCCCCGTGTTCTAATGAGATGGTCAATCAAAAATGATGTTGCGGACGTTACATTTTCCGTCACAATTTCACACACTTTAGCCGAGCATTGGCCTTAAATGTAGAGCCAGGTTGTATTAATTGCTTAGCAAATGTAGAAATAGTTTTCATCTATACCAAGTAATATATGAAACAATAAATGCCGGGATATCGATTATTTTTTTTAAAATCTATTCGACTTATAAAAAAGATAATTTTCCGTCAACCCTTTTGTAAACATCCGCAAATCACATTTCTGGTGCCTAGCGCAGCTACTTGACCTCAGAATTGTATATTTATAATATTTTAATAAAGTGTCCCTCTAACACACTTCCCCACAGATCCCAGGCAACAATTCCTTCCCCACTTTTAGTTTCCCTGGTATGATGCTGTTATATTTTTCCGTCAGCACTTGTAACATCCGCAACACTAGTAACATCCGCAACACAATAGCAAGGTTTTTCTTATATAGAATAAAATCAAAGTAATCTCTAGTTTGTTTATTTACCACAGAAACATAATAAGCAAACTTTCTTTTAAAACTTAATTATTACTTTATTACTATTTACATGTTATTTGAAAATGTTTCGGCGGACGTTACTTGATGTCAATGTTGACGGAAAAATAAGCTATTTTATCTGTTTCTATTCTTTATTAATGCTTCATCAGAGATGGGGGTGTGTTGGATAGTGTGGGTAGGCGTGGTATTGCTTTTAATTGTAACCTATTTTCACAACTATATTGTGTAGACTAACACACACATAAATACTATAGTTAATTATTGACAAATGGCATGTTTTTTATGATTTTAAAATTGTATTTTTAACCATTCATATGATATTGTCTTACTTTGCATCTGATTAGAGTTATGTGACCTTTTTATAGAGAACAGCACTTTTAAGATAGCCCTATTTCAATATATAACTTCTTTTTTCATTTCTTTTCCTGAAGGAAGTACCCTTTTCATCACTGTAGAAATCACTGCTTTTGTTGCTGACGGTTACATTTGAATGTTTGACAAGCAGATCAGTACCTAGTCATCATTGCTGTAGAATTTTTATAAATGATCTCTAATGGTTTTCAATTTCATTTTACAAATTCAGAAGCTAAGAAAAAGGAAATAAAAAAAAAAATACAAAACAGACAAAAATATACAAAGCCAAAATAACATGTAATAATATGTTGCGGAAATTACACCTTGTTCAACATTAACCCAACCCGGACCGGGTCGTTTTGCTGACCACCGTCCCAGAATGCAACAAAAAAAACGAGGTGCAATCTACATTATTTCTTTTTAAAACGACACCAGATGCACGAGACAAATTTGTTTGCGTTTCATTGCCTCTCGCCGTTTTTCTCCCGCACAGGAATAAGTAGCGTAAAGTCCTTAACGGCCCAGAATGCAACAAGAACATCGCGTCATTTCCCTGAAGACGGCCCAGATGCAACGAGACACAACGCGTCATTTTCCCGGAGACGGCCCAGATGCAACGGGGAACATCGCGCCATTTTCCGGAAAGACGTCCCAAATACAACGAGGAACATGGCGTGCGAATCAATGCGAACAGGGATCCTAAAAAATAACTACATAAATAAAATAATGCGTACTGCACACTATCTGCATGAAATTTTAGCCTAATAGTTCGCTCATTCCGTGAGTGCGCTATTACGCTACGTCATAGTCGTGCGTGCGCTATTAGGCTCCTCATGCTCAGGTTTTCGTCATGAAGGCGTTTATTAATTAAAAGTAGCTTATCGAAAATGTTGGCGTTAATCAAATCACCATCGATATCGAATTGTCTATGGGCATTTGTCACATTGTCAGCCCGCCTGATGAAAGCATTTGCGCCTTCCTTCTGCGGGCAAACCATCCCAAATGCAGTGAAAAGCATCGCATCATTCCCGGGAAATGCGTCCAGGGGGCAACGAGGAAGCAGCAGGCGTATTTTCCGGGAAGACGGGCCCAGATGCACGAGGAACTCGTCATTTTTTCCGTAAAGACGGCCCAATGCAACGAGGAAATCGCATCATTTCCTGTAAGACGGCCCAGATCAATGAGTGCTAATGAGGAGTCCATTTTGCGCAAAAAAAAGACAAATATTTTCTTTCCGGCCGAGACTGCAACGAGAATACATTTTCCGACCGTTACCCCACGTTTTCGTTGGCTCTCAATGCGTCTGGGCCGCGTTAGGGTTAATGGTCCACAGCTAAAGTACTATGTCAGTAAATATTATTAAAAGTGGCAGAAAATAACTTATAATTGAACCCAGAACCTCGAATGTTAAATTCTGAGGTTAACCATTGCAGTATATAAATTTATTACCAAGTTAGTGAAAATAAACCGCAAATCCTTTATTTTTTATAGATTTTAAGCACCAAATTACCTCAAAAGGGACCGGATGATATTATTGTAATTGTGTACATGTAATTTCCAAATAAATTTTCGAAATACCTTACGATTCGTACTGATTTAACATTTTTAATTACATAAACCCCTCACTTTCACATCATGGACTCCATGACTCTACAATATGGAGACTGGCTAATTCCATAATAATCAAATTGAGTGTCTGATGGTTAAGTAACACCAATTGGTAGTTACTGTGATTTGAGTCCTGTAAAAGTACCATATTTCTTTCATGTTCAGAGTTGATATTTAAAAAGTTTTGGACACACAAGGTATATCTGCAAATGTTTTAAACCTGTCTGGAAATACACAATCAGTAGTACAAGTCAACAAATGTATGTCCGCAACAACTGTATTGTATAAATTTGGATGTTATTTGGGAGATTGAAAGGTAGGTTTTCATGGTGTTATTACTAGAGTTTTGGTGTATGGTAGCTAATTACACCATTTTTAAAACTTTTTTAAAAAGTAATTATTTCATGTTTCTCTTCTAAATGAGAAAATTCATTACGTGCTAAATAAGATGGGAACGTTTAATTTGGAACCTTATCAAATATTTATACTATAGCATTTTAACATACCTTTTTTATGATAAATCTTTAGTTAGTTTGCATCAGTCATTGCAAACTAACCTTGAAATTTTTAATTTACCCCATAAATGTCTTGAAAGACGGTGCAAACTTATGCATTGTAACATCATGTGAACGTCCCGCAACACATGCTAATGACAGTCAGAAAATATTTCATTCAAGGAGTTTTTTTTTTTTTTTTTTCCAAAATGTTGTGCAAGTAATTACTTCATTTGTTGCACGGTCTGGAAAAAGTGCGGACCTTGGGAACCTGGTTCCAGGGAAATCTTACTATTTTGGAGGGAAATATGTGTCCATGTAAATAAAGAAATACATAAGAATTGAAGGGAAATTTTGCATCTTGAAGAATGTTGATTGTGTTGTCCCGGAAATTTTGGCATTATTTTTCCAGCCATGTTGGTGTATGCACACATGAAGTAATACAATGATTAAGCCTGTTTTAAAAAAATTTTTTAGACAAACTTTTCGTGTTTTAAGTCCTATCATTAAATGCTGTTTCATTTGTAATGACTTCTTATACCATGCTGTTTGCCGTATTGCTGAATGACCTTGGTGCAATTTGCTCTTAAATAATTTTTCCCTACATCGCAGTAGTCCCATACACTATTTTCGGGCCTCCTCTTCATTTTTGTTTCATGAATTAATGAATTCAGTCTACATTGTTATCCTCTCCCTACTATAACCCATCCATTTTTTTTTGAATTTTTTTGAGCGACGACCACGAAACTTTGCTCTAAACTAACAACTTCATTCACAACTGTGTATTTATTACCTGCAAAAAAGAAATTCATTATTTTGGTTTTTGAATTTTGATACTTAACTTGTTTGCATTGCTTGTATGCGGATCTGGCTTTCCGTATGCTTGCATGCTTATCATTTTAATTGTCCATTACTGTATTTTTCTGTTAATTGTTTTGTATATAATTTTAATGTATCTCATGTTTTGTTCATATTGTTGTAAACAAATCAGGGACAAACCATTCTCTCTTTGCGCTATCTGCCTACCCAGTCGGTCCATACCGGTGCCGCTTTAAATTTCTCTGAAATGCCAATTGTTCATATAGGAGGAAGTTTCGCTGATTCTTGGTATTGTAATATTGTATGGATCACTTCTACATCATTTACCACACTAATTGATGAAGATGACTTTAAACTATTACCATCAATTTTACATAATCATAACATTTCTTTGATGATTTTAACTTAACTAAAATTAATCCATTTAACCCCCCTAAACGATATTGACGATAAAAATTCTAATCTGAACAAGATATTACGATGTTAAATAATATTAGACGAAACTGTAATTACCATTGGTAGTGATACTTTTCCATGACTTAACTAAACATCTAAATAGTTTCTAAACCCTTAGTCCTGAGTCACTTCATTCCCGCAGCCTAAATAAAAACAATATTGATATAAGAACAACTTGCGTAAAAAAACATAAATCATAGATTTCCTTATTAGACTTTAGTGAAAACTTGGCTAAATGATGAAAAATCCCTACACCTCCCTGATAGCAATTGATGGTTACTCTATTGCTCATTGCCACAGACGTTTTAAAAGAGGAGCGGTGTCCGTTAATATTTTCCAATGAATTCTGAATTTCAAAGTCTAATCCATCTTTGTTGAGATCGAAAGCCAACCCCAAAATACCATTGTTGGCGTCATTTTACCGAGGCCGCCCTGATGATGCCCTCAACCAGTCACACCCTAATGTTATCCACACAAGCAACATTATTAATCGTCAAACTTACCAAGCTTCATTTGTGGTGATTTTACATCATCTGTAAATCACTCAACTCACTCTGATTCAAATGAATTTCTAATACTATGTACTCAGCATCTTTTTATCCACTATATTGACCTACTCGCGTCACCACTCGAACATCTCCCTCATTGACATAGAGTTACTAACGTCCTAAATCATAATATTACAACCAGGTATTCTATACAAAACGATATAACTGCCCATTCCCCGTTTTTCACATTATGAATACCACATAGACAATAAAAATATTTTCAGTGAATTCTCATCTAAATAAATATTACACCAAAAGAAAAATAAAATAATGCTACGATCACATTCTTTAAAATTAATGTAATTCAAACTAATTGGGACGATGGTGTTTTTGTTTTTTTTAGATATCTACTTCTGCTGATAAATCATATACCATGTTCATCAATAAATTCACTCTCCTTTACGATAAGCATTTCCCTAAACTTAAAAGAAAATAAACAAACGTAAAGCAAGCAAACCTTGGATAACTGCGGGAATAATTAATAATTAAACTAGAGAAACAACTATAATAAAATTTATAAGCATCCCACTGATATTAACAAAATCCCTATATTACATTTAGAATAAATTAACTAGCTTGATCAAGTCTTCTCGAAAAAAATACTACCCCAAATTAAAATACTACCCAAATTATGTAAAAAAAAAAAAAAAAACACATGGCAAACAATCAACATGTCATCGTGGACAAAACTCCAAACCTAAGGCTCCTCCCTATTTTTTGGATGGCTCTGTCAAGATTTCATACCCAGAACTCATCTCCAACCAGTTCAACTCCTTTTTCGTCAATGCTTGGTCTGAACTTGCCTCTACGATCCAGTCCTCTTCTCTATTTTCTTATTTTCTGATGATCCCCATTCCAACTCCAACTCTCCTCTGTCTTCAATCCATAAGGAAATGAGGTTCTTGACATATTAAAAAATTCAAGAAATGCAAAAAGCGCAGGCTCTGATTATGTTAGTCCCCCCTCGGTCGTTAAGCGTGTCATTACTTTCATCTCCAAACCCCTTACCTACACTACATCTTAACCTTCCTTATCGACTGGTATCTTCCCCTCATCAATGCTCTCAAGGTTGCGAAAGTCATTCGTCTTCAAAAAGGATGATCCCCATGTCTTCTCCAATTACCAAGTACCCCCAAGCCCTAGTATCGTCTTTTCCTGTTTTTCCAACTCCTTTGAGCTCTTTATCTATCTATAACAGACTTATAATTTTCTCACCCGCTTGACCATTCTTCATGACAACCAATATGGCTTTCGCCAAACAAACTCAACAGACCTTGCTCTTCTGGATATCTATAACAACATCTCTTCTTCCCGTGCTCTCATCTATCACACTATTGGTATCTCCTCGATTTATCCAAAAGCCCTTCGACCGCGATTGATCATGATATCTAATTCTACTTTGCCAAACTCCACACTATGGTATTCGTGGTCTTTTCCCTTAGATCTTCTCTCCAGCTACCTATCCAATAGATTCCAATTCACTTTTTTTTTGGTTCACACTCTTCTGACTTTCTCTTCTCCCCAGTTTCCTGGTGGTGTACCTCAGGTTCTATCCTGGGTCCCTTGCTTTTTCTCCTCTATGTCAATGATTTATTCCTTCTCTTCCCACACTTCTCCCTTGTATTACTTGCCGATGACACCAACATATTTCTATCAAACAAACACAAAAACCTTAACACACGCTGCCTCAAACATATTTACAAGAGTTAAAGGTTCACAACTGGTTTAATAGCCAACAAACTTTCGCTTAATGTATCAACACTACTATAATTCCACTTCACAAAGAAAAAGCATGAACACCCACCAACCAAAATCATGATTGACCAATACAACCCCCCATTCAACCCGTAGAAAGCCATAACAAAATTTCTGGGTGTAATTAATTGACCCAATCTTTCCGGAATAATATATCTCAAATCTAACAATCAAATTTCGAAGAACATCCGTGATGCTAGAAACTCCGCAACAACCTTCCCAAACATATCTTCATTCTCTTTATCAACACCTGTCATACTAACCGTACACTTCTTACAGTAACATCGCTTTTGGGCAAATACAGCATACCATTATATATAACCACGTTCCATGGACTCAGCCTATTTCGAATAAATTGGACAATTATTCAACTTTTTCAAAAACGAGCCATCCGTCTCATTAATAAACTGAATACAACATCTCCTCCTAAACCAATGTTCCACATATTAAAAAACGCTTAACATCTTTGATTTAAATAAACTACACACAGCGATTTTCATGTATCGTTACAACTCAAACACCCTACCACTCATTTTCTAACTATTTTTTCCAACATAGTGATATCCACACAATATAATACCAGAAATGGAAACAAATACATCACAACAAACCTCATCAAAACCTAATTAATTGACTCAGTAAAATAACTCTGTGGTCCCAAAATATGGACACCTAGTAACAGTATCTAAACTCCTAAACATTCAATGCTTTTAATTTAATCTACAAACAGAGTTATTAATACGTAGTTAAATTGAACTTGTTTGATTATCAGTCATAACACATGTCATCAGTATTTTTCCCCTCGAATTTCTATAGTTGACCACTCATTTTGCAATACCTTTTGATCCTTCACTTTTATCGTGCTTTACGGTTTCGCCACGTTCACACACCTGTTCATTTTGCCTTATCTTGTTAAACAATGATTGTGCACTGTCCTCGTCCTGTATCGTCCTGTCCAGTCTGTCGTGTCCTGTCTTGTCCAGTGCAATAAATTCATTAGATCATATCATTGTATATTTTATGTGGGGTCATGCTCAAATTCCAGCAACTTATTATGCTCTCCCGCATTTGATATCATGCCATTTCAACATTCCTTTATATTATTTTCCCCTCCTTAATATGTCAATATTATTCCAGATAATAACAGTTAATAATTGTATCATTATGTCATGTATTGGCTGAATGTATGCTACTAAACTAATTTGAATTGAATTGAATGTCAAACACAGTGAATAATTAGGATTTTAACATTCCTTTGGGCTCTAATTTTTTCTAGTACCACAGGAAACATGAAACTTGGCAATAAATCGACTTATTCTTGATGTGTCACCCTATATTATTTGGGTCCATCAATATGCAAAACTCCCAAAATAACGCACTTGAACGGTAGGTCTTATTATGAAAGGTGTTTAATAGAAAATGGAGGTCATGCCCTCTAGCAGTTCATTCTGTAACAATATATCAATTTAAGATTAAGCCCTCAAACATTTCTTTTCATAAAATATGGTTTGTCTAAGTTTTAAAAACAGTATATGAAAAGCGCTACAATGTAAACACTTCAATTGTCAATTTTCAATCATCACCCCCTTGGTTGACACTTTTGGATATGGGCGATTCCATCGTCATTGACTTACAATTGGACCAATTTTTCTGCTTTTAGTGGATATTTAGGTTATTTATAACTCTGTATTTTTGGTTTGTTAATTGCTTATTGTAGCTGGGGTAAATTGTACCTCTCATAATTTTTTGTAGGGAAGCCATTGCTAATAATTACGACAAGTAGTTATGCAAATGAGCGTCTTGGACATTACGCAGAAAAAAAATGTTTTGCACACTCTTAAAGTTCAACTCAAAACTCTCTGAATTTGAGTTTCATTTTAATTCAAGGCAGTATAGTGTTTAATGGGTAGAGTTAAACTCTACAAGAATATCAAAACCAATTCAGAAACAGTATCTTCCACAAGCTTGTGCGGTCACTATAGAGCGTCATGGTCATTACGCTCCAAAAAACTAATAGCCTCTTCTAACTTTTTGCTTCATAAATGATGACTAGTTGTCCTTGGCAATTTTATGGTAACAGTGTTGTGCCCTTATACACTTTCTTAAAAGTAAAAGTAAGGTAACTCCATTATAATTATGACACTCTTAGACACTGTACAAGCAAGTTTTTTCTACGTCGAGGAGAATGGAATTGCTGGGATATACCAAAATGGTGAAAATAATATTTGATATTTGTACAACTCATAAAGACCTTGAACTTTAACAATAATAATTCTTCATTTTCCTTACGTTGACCAAAATAATATTTTCAGAATGCTTTGATCTCACTGCAAGATTTACAACAACATTACCAGCAAACTTTCAACTTATATTTGAAAACAAAATTTTCTTAATCCTTTAACACTCGCGCTTGCACTAGGGTTATAGGAATGGCCGAGTAATGAGATCTCAATTTCATGTGCGCTTTTTTTTTATATATCAGCCTACAATTTCTCAAAGGTGATGAAATTTTGGTAGTTGGGGTAGGAGTGAATCTTGAGCCCAAAAGTTCAAAAGCAATCTAGTGATTACTTGGTATAGCATTCATATACAAACATGTGAACTGCCTACCTATGTAAAGTGTGCTTCTTATTTGATGTAATATAGCAAAAAACATACGATTTATAGATAGTCAATTTGTCTTTTCCCACACTTTATTTTATATTGTGATTAGTACCACAATTACACTAATAAATGTTCCGCTTGTATCCCTTATAGCACATCTGAGGTGATGTTGGAAGGAGATGGGGTGCTGGGAAAGGAGAATATGGGGTGTTGTGGAGTTTGGGACGGAGGAGCAGGGGTGGTTGAGAAGGGGAGATGGGTGTTGGGAATGGAGAAAATTGGGTATTGAAATGGAAAATGTTTGAATTGGAAGGGGAAATGTGTGAATTGGGAAGGGTATTGAGTGAATTGGGAAGGGGGAGTTGAAATTGGGAAGGGTGGATGTGTTTTGGGAAGGTGATATGTGTGTTTTAGGGGATGGATGTTTGGGAAGTGGTGTTTTTATAAGTTGAGATACTATGGGTTTTGGAAAGGGGAAGTGGTTTGAAGGGAGAGGGGGGGGGCGATAGGTGTTGGGAAGGGCGCTGTGGGTATTGGAAGGGGACAGATGGGGGTTGGGAGTGGAGATGGGTGTTGGTAAGGGGTATTTGGGTTTTGGGAAGGTGATGTTGGTGTTGGGGAAGGGGATGTGGGTGTTGGGTGAAGGGGGGATTTGTGTATTGGGCAGGGTGATATGGGGGTGTTGAAGTGGGGATTGGGTGTTGTAATGAGGTTGGAGGTGTTGGAAAGGGAGATGGGTGTTGGGTAGGAAGTAGATCGGGTGTGGGAAGGGAAATTTTGGAAGGGTGGAATGGGGTTTTGGAAGCTCAATGAACAGCAAATTTATGCACACTGCATGCAAAACTTGCGGCTCTAATGGTTTGAATGGCTCTGATTGCTTTATATTACGTGCCCCCTACACTCGATCCTGAGTTGGCAGCATGCACTCAATGAGTGACAATGTGGGTCATACATTGCTCTGAAAGGGTTGAAGTAGTGCCTGTAAATGCGTCATGGACATATCAGTGTATCACGATGTAATGTCCATGACTCAATGTATGTCCATGACTCTCATTTTGCATATTTTGCGGTGGTTGAAAATCTTTTTTTTCTATCTTTTTTTCTGCTCAAGTATTGCTTATTATGATTAAACTAAAATAGGATTTGAAGCAATCAATAATATAATCTCTGGTCCGGCAACGACTCTTTTTTTAACCCTCAATCACACTGGACAAAAAATATCAATCCACTTTCTTAACCGTGTGTGGCTATGGGGCGGATTTCCGATATCCAAGATGGGCTCCGGGGTTGCCAACCTGAGTTAACCGGCTTGTGAGTGAGTGCGCCGCCAGCGGCGAACGCTTCTCCTTGGAGACTACTTTAAGTAAGACCTTTTAGCAACTTTTCATCATACCTCATGCTCTTTTGCTCATGTCTCAAAAATCCGCAAGCTTGCCTTGATTTTCAAGTTGATTATTATGGCTGTCTACTCATCCGGGCACAAACACATGTACTTTAGACAATTTGTATTAGGGCTAATTAACCCTAACTCGGCCGAGAGGCATTGAATCGCCAACGAAAAGTGGTACCCCGACCAACGGTCGGACAATGTTTTTCGTTGCATCTCGGCCGTCATCAACTTTTTTTGGTCGCGCAAATGACTCTCATTGGCCCTCATTGCACTGGGCCGTCTTCGGAAAATGACGTGATGTTCCTCATTGCATTTGGGCCGTCTTTACGGAAAATGACGTCGATGTTCCTCGTTGCATTTGGGCAGCTTACCGGAAAATTACGCTATGTTCCTCGTTGCATTTGGGCCGTCAATTCCCCGTGAAATGATGCGATGCTTTTCACTTCATTTCGGACGGCTTGCCCGCAAAAGGCGCCATGCTTTTCATCCGGCGGGTTGACACTTGTGTACAAATGCCCATCGCCAATTTCGATTTCGATGGTGTAGCGCCCCATTTTCGATAAAGCTATTTTTTTAATTATGCATAAACGTATTCATGACGTAAACCGGGGCATGACGTAGCATAATAGCACCACGCACGACTATGATGTAGCGTAATAGCGCCACTCCCGACTGGCGAACTATAAGCTACAAAATTTCATGCAGAACAGTGTGCAGTACGCATCCATTATTATTTATTTATTTATTTTTCCCCTGTTTTTATTGCATCCGAGCGATGTTTTTCGTTGGCATCTGGGCCGTTATTGACTTTACCTACTTTATTCGTGGCCGGAAAACGGCCGGTGCATGAAACGCAAAATTTGGCTCTCGTTGCAGCTGGGTCGTTAAACCTAAAAATAGATTGCCCATCGTTGCATTTGGGGTTGGGCCGGTCGGCCGGCAAACGACCCCGTCCTGGTTAGGGTTAATGAAGTGCGCCGCTAATTGTAATGACGTCACTGACGGCAAGCTAGCGTTCGGTGAACCAGAATTTTGCTTGATGACTCATCTTCCAATGCTCAGAATTTTTTTATGAATGAATGTTCTTGAATGAATTCAAAATAATTTTGCCTTCCCCCAAATGCCATTTTATGATGAAATATTTCACAATATTCACACTATACCTTTCATGTTTAAATCTCGCGCGTGAAAGAACGGGGGAAATGTAAATTATTGTGGGAACACAGTGTGTATGAATTTATTGTGAAGTGTCATAATTTCTGACCATGTCGAGCATGCTCCGAGTCGGCATATAAAACCGTACACTTGCACACCCGATAGCAAAGTAATCCGTTCATTTTTCAACCTTCAGTTTATGTAATTTTTAATGATGAAATAGTGAGAAATCCAAGGCACATTTAGACTAGGGCGACGGGCGATTCGCGATTCGCCCCTAAATTCTCTCAAAATGCCCGCGTAAACGGATGGACCAGGGCAAAAAATTCCATGAAATGCACGAAAATCGCACCTATAAGAGTGGGGATGATGGGAAAAATGCATACAACAATTAAAATTACACTCGCATACTTCCGCATTTACGAAATTATGTCTGGAATCTGAGACGCGTCGCTAAAATGATGTGTGTTGACTGCGTATGCACAGCTGTACTTGACCTAGTAACAAGGCATCCTAGTAACATAACACGTTTGTGCGATTGGCCAATACAGCAGAGGTCATATTTGTACCTTTGTTGCGTGCTACGCTCGGCGCAAATACTCATTGCGATCGGCGCAGGGCGACGCGTCTCAGATTTGATTCCAGTAAATCATGTCGGGTAAGTTGCCTTGTTTGTTTACAAAATATCATAAAATTGTCGGGAACCATCGGAAATCCGAACTTTCGTCGAAGCAGACGTCATATTCAATATGGCTTCGCCCACAAGCAAAGGGGAATTTTTCGGCGAAGAAATTTCACCGTTTCCTAGAGATTGTTCCCTTTCTTTAATATGGAAAGGAAGTTATAGTTTAATGAGGGTGTAGTCTAGTAAATGCTAAAATGGGAGTGGTGGTTGGATTGGAAAGCCAAGGATTTACGTTATCGGTACCACCATACCATACTCGTATCGAGTGTTGACTTGACAGCAGTTTTGTTTAGTCATGATTGTCATGACTCTGATTTAGCTGTGTCAGTGTATGATGTACGTACACAACAAGATAGTCGTAATTTTATTCTAGTGTGATTGTGAAGGCCAGGGACTCATATTTTATTGCATGCATTTTTTTTTTTTTTTTTTTTGTGACATTTGAATTCCCTTTTCAATTTCATCAGACTTGACATGCTCTAGTCAGTAAGTTACTGGCCTATGCCATGGCATGCCTTAGCCTTTCATGATTTGTCATGCATTGGGAAGATATTGAATAAAAAATATATTACAATTTACCAGTTCCTTACATGTTAATATAGGCCCTACAATTGCATTTTACAATCTGAACAGGTGCTTGAATGTTAAAAAAATCTTGAAAAACGTGAGGAGCCCTCGTCAAGCTCAAAGTAGCCACTGTGAGTTAAATCACGAGGGCGTTTTTTTTTCTCAAAGTAGCGCCCGTAAAACAAAAAGTATTTTGTGGCCTGGAAAAATCATAATTCATTTATTAAAAAACAATATAATATCTACCTTATTTTCAACTAACGAATCGTGAACTACATGTTTTTGTGCGTGGACGTCTCAAATGCGATAGAACGCAATTGATTTGGCGATCTCCTCAGGGGAAAGCGGCTGAATGCAATCAAGGGCAATGGGTGTTCTGAGGGGAAAGTGGGCCAAGTGCAATGAAAGGCATTGCAGGTAAAATAAATAGTTCTTGACATCTGACGTGAAATTACATGCAGTAGGCGCAACTTGATTGCGTCCCACTGCACTGCACTTCGGACGGGTTAGGGTTAAGTTAGGAGTTTGAATGTCCTAGCTTGCATATGTATGGAGTATTGACACCACAAAAAATATACCCTAGTCGACCTAATTATTAGATGGACGAAGGCAGTTATAGTAGAGTACTAGTTGTAGTAGTACTAGTAATTCAAACTTTAAAGTGGCAAGCTGGCATAATTTCAGGAAAAATACACAAATCTTCAATTTGATTGCAAATGATAGTCTAGGGCCATTGGAAGAATAGATTAAAGTTGCAGTACACATATAGAGAAGGAGAATTATTCATACCGGCGGAATGCACTGACTTCAATTGGAAAAACAGTGTGATTGTCTGTCAATAGGTTTTCTGCAATGTTAAATCTAGGTGGGTCGGTGCAGTGGATGTAATTTCAAACCAATACTTGGTCGATTGCCACCAATTGAGGGTTAAACTAGTGTAAGTAAATAACACCAATCCAATTATATCCCATTAATGGATAATCCGAGCTATCGTTTGATTTAAAATTCGGGGGGGGAGTACTTTTTGAGGGTGTTTATTAAAACACTTGCCAATATTTTTGGCAACTTGTCAATTTTATTAAAAATCATTTGGAAAAGAGGTTTTAATGCACGTCCCTAGGAACACTGGGCATCAATGAGAATGAAAAAACTCTGGATACTTTTACTTAAGAGTGTTTAAAGAGACACGAGGACATTCCAGAAAAAAGCGAACCAAATTTTTTCGAACCCGGGCTTTTTGCATTTGGATGCTTACCAATGTATTTGGCGATTCACACCTGAATGAATAAGTCGAAATACGCTGTTCTTTATGTAATCAGATGATGATTGAGTAATTTCTGTTTGCCGACAGAAAATCAAACATGGTTTTCTATAGGAACGATTGTGGATAGAGGGTAAGTTCAAAAACCAGTTGGCAGTTTGCCTTTGAAACTTCTCAGTAGGTGCTTCCAAAGCCGATTCAAGTGCAATTTGAGAAATTTGTTGTTTAAACAAATTCTCCTGTCACTTGAATAATTTGGGAATCTTTTTTTTTTCTGTGTTCTCAACGGTTGCAGAATTGCGTGAGTTGTTGACAGACCCGGGACTCAATGCCAAAGGCAAACTCAACAAGAGCTAGTTGGACAGACTTACCGAACACCTTGAACAGAATGGTAGCGTTTTTCAAATTGGGTGATATATAGCAAGCACTTATTTGTTATAACCTCCTGAATTGTATGATATGGACATTGGACTGTTCCATTTCAAAAGTCATTCAGGTAATATCAATGATTTGCTATATCAGAACATCGAAACAAAAAATCAGATTTTGCATGTTTGTAACAATATAGGTATCCCTAAACATTACCTGCAGTGATACTCTAGAAACTAGAAGCACGCCTATAGACAAAATCTGATATTTTTAGTGTACTGTCCTACGGAACTTACTACAGTGGGTTACTTAATTGAATGGGATTCATATCGTTGAACACTGCTCTTTTTTCCTTTTTGTTAATTTTTTCAAGTTGGAAAATATACTTATGAGAGGTCCTACAGACTTATCCTTCACTTTTAAGCTAATTTCAAATATTTTTTATCTTTTGTGCAAATCATTGTTAAGATTACGTTGTATTTACCGATAGTTTCTTTAAGTCCTTCCACAGAGATGGCATGATATTTAACTCCCTAACGAGCTAGGGGTAAGTATCTTGACCATACTAAACCCCAAAATATGCAAAATTTACAATTTGGTTTGAGTATATACACCAAATATGCAAAATGTCGATTTGGTTTTGATAACTATACCCCAAAATTCACCAGTATATCAAACTCGGTACATATAGCCAAGGTACTAACCACCAAAAAATCCTAAATGTTGACATGATTTGAGGTTTTTTTGGGGGTTTGGTGGCAATTAGGGTTATTAAAGGTATTTTTGATGGATAGGTGCATTTTTGAACTTACATTGTTAGCACCAACTATGGGAACAAAGTCAGATGGGGAGACAATCCAAATGGATTTTGAAAAAGCCAATTGCCCTACAGGCTAAACTTAAAGTATTATTAAGCTTGGAGCTTGAATTGAAGGAGTGTTAAAACAACTTAATGGTCGGATCAATTTCCTGTTCTAGAACTGGGACTGGTGTTGAGATTGAGAGTCATGTCCCTGCCAGATGTGTCCCCCTCCCCCGGTCCTGCATAGATAAACTGAGGCAGACTGTTGAAAAAAGTTCTGCCTTTTTGGGCACTAGGGAGGCAAATGGCTAAATTTTGAGTGGGCGAGGTTGGAGCCATTAGGGGTTTAAACATTCCTGACTACAAAATCACCTTTGTACTTGCACTAACCTGTGACTACACCAAAAAACATTGACACACACTTTGCAATTCTTAGACAATTTTGGTCGTTTGTTGCAATTTACAAATCATCCCAATAAGCCCTTTC
This sequence comes from Ophioderma brevispina, assembly GCA_023653785.1. Taxonomy (NCBI): domain Eukaryota; kingdom Metazoa; phylum Echinodermata; class Ophiuroidea; order Amphilepidida; family Ophiodermatidae; genus Ophioderma; species Ophioderma brevispina. Next base: position 539 of record JAMKCH010059537.1, on the reverse strand, counting down.
GGAGTGTCCGATATCGCAGTCGGGATGGTCAAAGGTCAAGTGATCATGGTGGTGTACTTCGAATTCAGGATGAGTATCAGAAAGTGGGTGAGTTTCATTAGGACTCCTAAATGTTTCTAATGGGGGTGGGCAGATTAATGAAATAGCCCATGTGTTGCCTTCTTTAAGTTAGATACGAGGACAGGAATATTTAGGGATTTCTCTGTGAATATCCTCAATGCTTTGGTATTATAAGGCTAATTTCCATCCTAGCAATTTCCTCTCTGCTTTTAACACAGAAACCAAGGCTTACAGTACATGCAAAATCCTTGCCACCCCCCACGCGGTGGGGTCGGGTGAACTTTTGCGTGAATATATACGTGGGCTACTTCAACTCCGTGTGAGTCGCGTGAACCTCGTGAAACCCAGCGTGAAATCAGTTGAAGATTCATCACACCAAAGCATCGGGAAATCTGGTTTGACGACGATCTTCACGCACGTGAATATCGGAGGCTGAAGTGGTCACAGTGTATTTAATAAGTCAATTCATTGGATGCAAA
>JAMKCH010059536.1:0-39641 GCA_023653785.1 Ophioderma brevispina | reverse complement strand
CCCCATCTGTAAAATTTTGAGCCGATATTTCAACCCATTTTGATGCGTGAGCTAAAAACGTGATTTTATAAGCCCCATAGAGTACTGTGTAAAATTAATATTGGTCGACCAAAATGGGTCACATTTTCGCTCATAACTTCCAAACCAAACATCCTTTGGCTCTAAGATTTCACAGAGTAAATGAGAAAAATAGTAGCTTTCTTCTGATACCAAATGTTGACCACTTCCGGTAAAATCTGGGGCTTCTGGGGACGAGGCTATTAGCGATCGGGCCATGGACCTTTAATACAATTTTTTGTTTGACCACATTGTTGGAAGTTTTTTACCTATTTAAACTAATCATATTCACAAAAGCAAAATCTGGTAGAAATTTGAGTTGCCTGTAACAAATAGTGTTTAAGTTCTGAGACTGAGGGGTGAATGTTACACTTTGACAAACACAATTTTCCTGTTTTTGTCCATTAAATGTAACATTCACCAGAAAAGCAGTATTTTGTAAAAATTTGTATGAAAACAGGATAGTTTGGAAATTGGACACGGTCTGCTCGATTTGGGCAGCGGGGATTTCCATGCATGCCTAAGAAAAATGCTTTGTGGACAAGTCTGTTTTGCTGACTTATTGTTAAGTGGACCATATCTTGAGAACCACTCAACCAAATGAACAATTTTTTTTCAGGCAAGATGCTCAATTACCCATTCTTTATGATAAAATAAAATCCACAAATATCAATTAAAAAAAAGTGGAAAATATCACTTTCATTTTGCGTAAAGTTTTTATTGGGTCACCTTGTAGTGTAAATATGAAAAGGCATTTTGTGAATATTTTAGCAGTATTGCTAAATGCTTCATTCTGTAGATATTGAGGATCAGATTATTGTTAATTTTTCCAAGGATAGTGGCTTTAAGTTTTTCAGCTGATAGATTGAAAGTAATGCACTTAGGGTTGATATTGTTGGAAAAAAATTTTGCAAGGACTTGTGGCACTTGAAATGTTATTATGCTATGGTATAAGTTTTTACTATCAAATTGTTAGCAAGATTTGTCTTAAGTGGACGGATGTTGTTGTGGATGATGACTTGCCCCCCCACACTAATTGTTCACATTACACTGTTTTCTGAAGTTGGTTAAGACATCAATGACATATAGCAATTTATCTACTAACATTGTTAAGTACAGCTAATCTAACACAAATTAGTACTTAAGGACACTTGGTTTACCATCTTTGCCACAGAAATATAGAGGTCAAGCAAAAACAATGACTGTTAATCTTTGTCATATATGCAAATGTAGTCTGAGTGTAATATAAATTTGGTAGCTTGGAACATTATTGCACTTATTGTTGATATCATTGTAAATGAATCTATTTGTCAAGATTTTTTCTGTGAAGTGGACGGATGTTTTGTGTATTATGAATTGCTTCTTTACTATTATTTTTTTCTACTTAAGTTGTTTAAGACATATACAGCAATTAAACTATATATAATAAACTTTTTAAATATAGCTAAACTAACAAATTAGTACTTAAATTATACATGGTTATAATCTTGACCATAGTTATTCATCATCACTTTATTGCAATATAAATCTAACAATGGAGTACAGGCAAAAGTACAGACAAAAGCAATGATTGATTATTTATGTTTCAAGGTCTAATTGTGGATTCGCTGATTAGCTTGTGGGGCGGCCAGTTTGTAATTTCTGGCAAATGCTTTGGTAAAAGCAAAGATTGATAATCTTTGCCAAATATGCAGATGCATTCATCAGTGTCTCATTACAGCATTTGATCTCTTTTATTAACATGTGGCAACATTTAACAATTAAGGTAGCTGAGCTTGTTTTAAAACAAGGCTATGTTTTTAAAACAAATACAATCAAAGTTTGATGTGTGATTTCATTAGTGGTGATTGAAATTTTGAATTAAAGAAAGGGCACCCCATTTACGTGTCGTCTTGGCACACAGCGCTGGCCATTGTTGAATCACGGTTGGAAAGTAATTTGAGCCACCGCAACTTTGGCAAATCTTCACTGCGCTAGGGAGTTCACAAGTTTTCGACGGTAACATGCCAAGTGGCTGACACGTACACAACAACTTGTTAACATATTCGGACCCGGTCAGATAGCGTTGATTCGGATTTTTTGTACACTGGAGATTGCGCAAAATACTTGGCCTATCGTAACGATTTATGCACCAAAATATTCCTAACTAAATTGTCTGGTTAGGTGACTAGTTTATAACATAGGTTTATTTTTAAAAAAAGACGAACAAACGTGAAAAATACGATCCATACAAGCATTTTTCTTACCTTATCAGCTGGCTCATTTATCGATTGCTGCTGTCAAGTCATGCCATACTCCAGGCACTCAAAAACTAGTGAGCTAAGGGGTCTTTTTTGTGAGGAACCCGTTTCTAACATCAGATCGATCTCCTGATTCGTCAATTTCGCGATATCCAGGGTACCGCGAAACCGTTTTTTTTTTCATTCCTTGTTCAAGCCTTTAACACAGCGTTTGGCTGCTGGGGAGGCCCATGACGTAGCGCATGTCTAAGAATAGCCGGCCAATTAGCGATGCGGATACGGAATCGGGGGCCGCTGTGACCGAGCAGTACAGATGCTATGGGAGCGTAAATGGTGTGAGGGGTTGACATATTTGTCTTTAAGATATTAAAGTCTATGAAACAAACTAATGGAGAAGGTTCAACAGAAGTTGCTCAAGTTCTTTAAAAGATAAAGTTGCAGAACAATGTTTTCATAATGTTCATGTTGTCGTTCAATTTTTGTTCTTTAAAATAATAAAGCAAAGACATGGGATGTTTTAGTTTGTGAAGGTGTCAAATTGATGCTGATTTTAAATGAGATTTGACCAAATTATGGTGCCTTTAAACCATCAATGTCATGTCGTGTACATTGACGTGTATATATATATGCGAATAACAGTTCATCTACCTTAAGAGCAAATGGTCCCCTTTGGTGTTATTGTTACATATGTGATGCAATCAAGAGAAATGAGTCATGTCTTTCAAGTTGTTACATTAATTTGTAAAGCAACGAAAGAGCTTTGTTTAGGGCTGAAAACCCCATTCAAAAGGGAATTACAGTTCCAAAGATATGGACAGTTTGACGCAAACAGTAAGATGCCAAAAGGAGTTGCATGCAGTAATTGCATATGTCTATAAATCATTACTTTGGTATCAAATTCATTTCTTATGATTACTTCACATATGGTGAATGCAGATAGGGCCATTTGTCCCTGGGGGGGGTCTCAACTTTTTTTTGGTAGGTATGTGCCTCCCGGATTTCTAAAATTGACGCTCCGTAGCTGATTTCAGGCCCAAAAAATGGGGTCTCCGGAACTAGGTTTTTCAAATATTTCCGAAAATAAGCTGCGATTTTCCTCAATTTCCAGCTATTTTTTTAGGTGTTTCAAAGAAAATTTCGTAAAATATGGCTTTGGACATGAAAAGTAGGGTCTCTGGAACTGAAATGGTCCTAAAATGGGGGTCACTGCAACTGAAAAAGAGCCTGAAAATGAGGGTCTTATAGGTGGCACATACCCATACTTCCTCCCAATGTCAGAACCCCCCCGAGCCATTTGTCAGCAGATGCATGGTCCTAATTTTGTACACGGGTAGGGAAAGGACAGGGTATCCATGTGATGGGTCACAGTTGTTTTATAATGTAAATTTTGAAGTCTCTATTAGGTGTTTGCTGATAAGCACGCTTTAGTTAGGCTGAATGCTCTTGTGCAATATCTGCTTGGATGATTCTGAGGCCTTCAACAGTGACTTTGTAATGATGGTGATCAACTAGATGTGTCAGGATTGTATCAATGTCTGTGGTGCCAAAAGTGGCGTTAGCTACCTCAGGGCTCATGATGTTCTCATTTATCATTTCCCCTGCTAGAGTTGTAGTTTGAATGTGGTTGTCTGCCATTGTTTCCATGCCGATGAATTCCACAGTTGACACCTGTTGTTCTTGTTCTGCAAGCTGGATAAGAGAAGATAAAAGAAATAAAGATACTTTAAGTACTATAGTAGATTCAACCCATCGTGTCACCAGAGGAAAAGTTTTGGACAGTGTCGATTAGTTGGAAGAGGAGGCAGAATAATGTGGCCCGATTCACCTGTTTTCATGAATGAACTTAGATAATCTGGCCTTTCATGTTCACATCTTAACATAGAGAGTGCAAAGATTGTAGTTCCTTCATATCCAAAATATAAACGCCCAAAATTCAGTAACATTCAACTCACCTGTTACATTGAATACCATAAGCAGATGCGATTAGTCAGAATGATTTGAGAGTTAATGTAGCTATAAATGCCTTTATATTGTTGATTTCAATGCTTTCATTGAGCAAAGAATTGGTTATTCTCTGCTATCAGACTGCATGTTTTTAGCTGTTTCAATAGCGTGGAATTTTAATTTCCACACACTGCACATACCCCTCATTCAATGCTCACACCTTCCGAAAAGTAATAGAGGTGACATGATGTAAGTGCTGTCACAATCCACGCAATTGAGTTGATAAACAGTTCCAGATGTTTTTTCTTGGGAAGGTTTATCTTTGGGTGAAACTAAATAAGGAAGTGTGGCAAAAACCTTCCTTAGAGGGGTAGACTTGAGGCTTTGGTAAAAGTCCAGTTCTCATACCCACAGCATTTAAGTGCACCCCTGATGTGTTATTGTTGTTCTGAAGCTCGATCTACTGGTTCTGTGACAATTGTATCCGCCCTATTCATTAACGTCCGGACCACACTCAGTTTGTGTTCTAGAGGGTGATGTGACCTAAAATCCAAGTATTGGTCAGTGTGCGTTTCCTTCCAGAAAACCGCAACTTTGATTGAACCATCCGCTTTCCTAGTAACTAGGGTGTCCAAAAACGCTAACTGACCATCCCTTCTTCCTCACTGGTAAACCAAATGTGGGGGTCTAGTCCGTTGATGTGTGAAGCCAGCAACTGCATCATGAATTTTCACAAAGGTGTCATCCACATTTGTAATTAGAATGTGGTTGTCTGCCATTGTTTCCATGCCGATGAATTCCACAGTTGATACCTGTTGTTCTTGTTCTGCAAGCTGGATAAGAGAAGATAAAGGAAATAAAGATACTTTAAGTACTAAGTATGTTGTTGAAAGTTGTCAGGTGTATACATAACATTGAAGGTAACAATAGTGTCTAAGTTGTGTAGTAGTATCCAAGTTGCATCATTGTGCACATAGTATTTATGTGGACCATGATATATTTAATTTGTTTGAGATTGATTAAGTACAGCATTTGCTCTGGCTTTCTAGTTTTGCGATGGTGGAGTAAAAGAACACAGCATGAAATGTACATTTCTTGCATTTGATGCATTTGAATTATCAGTCTTACAGCTATTAAATGAGACCTTTATTTATAATAAGAATTTTTAAAATAATATTCTTAAATTGATCATGTTTTGTGATGGTAAGGAACATTGGTAATTATACTTTGGTAGCTTACTCTGATGGTGGTGTAGTTTGTCATGTTGAGTGCCAGAGCTTTGTGGAATTTGTTGTACCTAGCACTCACATGTGTTATAACCACATGTTCTCCTGACCTCCCCGGGCTCGTTGCATTTTGGTTCCACAGGGCTACGGGAATTTCACCAGTGGAGTCTTGTAGTTTTAGAATGCGCACTTTTTTGTCTGGTGAACCAATGGAGTCCTGTCAATGAAAGCAGGTAAGGAATGGATTATTTATTATATGAAATGATTGAGTTATAAGCAGCAATTTCATATGATGCGTCTTGTTGAACTTTGTTGAGATTGAGGCATTGAACAGTTAGCTGTAGCTATTGTTTGAACATTTACACTTAAGTGCTTCTGAGAATATCACAAGCTTTCTATTGTTTGGAAGCATCTTACAATTCTGTAGTGCTCCGGAAATCTCACTTTTCTATTGTTTGAAAGCAATCTTACACTGTATGCTCCCGAAATACAGCTTTCTATTTTTTTGCAAAGCAATCTTATAACTGATCTGCTCCCGATAATACATCTTTCTATTGTTTTCAATAGCATCTTACAACTGTATGCTCTTGAAATATCCGCTTGCTATTGTTTTGAAAGCAATTCTTACACTGTATGCTCCTGAGAGAGTGGTCACTCTCTATTGGTTTGAAGAGCAATCTTACACTGTTGCTCCTGAGAATAGTGAGCTCTTCTAATGTTGAAAACATTAGAATGCGCACTTTTTTGTCTGGGAACCCAATGGAGTCCTCAATGAAAGTCCTGTAAGGATGGCTATATATATGAAATGATTGAGTGTTATCAAAGCCAATTTCATATGATGCGTCTTGTTGAACTTTGTTGAGATTGGAGGCTTGAACATTACTGTTCTATTGTTTGAAGCATTTACACGGTATGCTCCTAGAATATCAGCTCTCTATTGTTTGAAAGCATTCTTACACTGTAATGCGCCCGTAGAATTCAGCTCTCTATTGTTTGCAAAGCACTCTTATCAACTGTTGATGCTCCTGAGAATATCATCTTTCTATGTTTGACAAGCAGCTTACACTGTAATCTCCCAGAAATAATCAGCTTTCTATTGGTTTGAAAGCAATCTTACGCTGTATTCCCTGAATATCCGGTTTCTAATTGTTTTGAAAGCAACTCTTACAACTTACATACATCACTGTAGTTCTGATGAATATCACTTTCTGTCACTTGATATAATATATTTGGGGTGTGATGGGCACTATTATCAAACATTTTGTTAAGTCTTGGTGTTTTTGAGGTTTTGGTCGTGTTACAAACAGGGGTCGGAGAAAACCAATAAAATGACTTTCATTAAAGAAGCAATGTGAATTAATTTTTTTTTAATAATTTATTTGCATATAATGTATTATAATGACAATATTACATATTCATTGTACAAAAGGTAGACAAGCTTTCAAATACAAGCTTTCAACAATTCCTGAAGGCCAATTGAATATTTTTGTTTTCTTAAGTTGTACAAGTAACATATGACTGTTCATGCTTGACGTTTAGGCTAGGCAAGTTTGAGATCAACATGTTAGAATGGTTTCAGTATTAACTTTGGGTCAGCAGGTTTTAAGGTGAAAAAGTGTCCATTTAAACATTTAACCTTAACCCATTGGAGCATGGGGACATTCATGACAAGTACCAATTGAACTTTTATATACTACAAATAAAAAAAACACCACATCCAACTGATGTTTGCAGGAATAACAAGACAACAGAAGAACGTTCGACACTTTAAAAATCTTTATCCAGACAACCAAGGAGTGGCACTCCCCACAAACAATAAAAACAAAAAAATTCCCCCAAAAAAAAACCATGAGACCAAAGCAGATTGCACGAGAAAAAAAGCAAGTAGAGAAAGAAAGTGAACCTTGATGAATTGAAAGATTACAAAGGACACAAAAGCAAGATGGCCCAAGCTGGCAGTGCAGGAATGCACAAAGGCATGATGACACCTGTGGATCAAACTAGTAACAAGGGTTTTAGAACAATGCACATCGGAAAAGGCTGTAGATGATACTAAAACCCAAATTTTGTGTTCTTGTCTCAGATTTGATGTTATACATAGCGGGGTAGTAGTTTTGTAAAACATATCGCAGTAGTTGTTCAAATGGTCATTCTCTATTTGTATAAGTTTGGTGGTTATGTCAAATAGCTATGCATAATAATTTCAATCTGCATTGTGTCCTGGGAGCATTAAAATTTGGTACGGTTTGTTGGCATTGTGTCCTGGATCCACACAGCACAATGCTCCACAAGCGGGGGTTTTTAAGTGGGATCGTATCTGGTTTCGTAGTCATACAGCTTACTATTGACTTGGAGCACTTTTGTCTTGAAATGGAGGAAATGGTTGTCACATATCAATATGAAGAATGGATACTGTACTTATTGAGTGATTAGTCCCTTTGAACTGTTAAGCTGCTCTCTGGTGTTGGTTATGTCTGCTATATTGGTTGGTGCTTGTTCTCACTATGAGTAGTTAAAATCTCAATTCCCTTGGCACCGTTCATGGCCTCCATTCACACAGTGTATGAAAAATACACACCCTTGTTTTTTGGATAATGATAGATGATAACCCAGATCACCCAAAGGTCAGCTTCATGGTAATGTATGTCAACACATTATACAACCCGCTGAACTGTCCTTGGTGGATGAGCATTTGTAACTTATACGATGTCCTGTAGGATTGACTATTATTTCTTTGGCTTCCCTGTTTATTGGATTTCCGGTGGGATTGACTAGACGGCACTTGTGCGGATGATCATTGTGAGTTCTTGTTGACAGACAATGATGACATTGGCTTTATTGCCTTTTCATAAGTTTTCTGAGTTAAGCTTTTCGTTTTTTATTGGCAATGTTTGTCCATGTCTGTCACGCCCCCCCGCATGATGTGATTTAAAATCTGTGAATAACCAAACAAAAAAGAATTAGAAGTTTGCCGCTATGTTTTCCATGAGAATTTGCACTTTTCGCATTTGTCCATATTTTTTTGTTTATTTTTATATTTTTTGTTTATATAATTCATAAATATCGTATAGCCTATGATTAATATTTCCTTTTCCTCCTCCTCCCCATTTTCTAGTTTTGACACTAAGCGACCTGGGTCACTATGACCCTGAAATGATCACCCGATACTACTGTACGGAACTCAACTGCAGAATTATGCAATTATCCTACAATTCTGATTAATTCATCAGGGTCAATAGTTACCCAGGGTCGCTCATTGGCACAACCCCTATTAGTCTTGTGAAAATATACAAATTGCCGAACTGGTCTTGATAGTACCTTGAAATTAATGAACCCAAATATTTCAACAGCGTGTGCGTATGTTGATCAACACTCAACAAAATTGAAGCACATTTGTTGGATATATTGGTTCTAGAAACATTTGTAGTGGAACAAAATATAAATAATTTTGTAAAGTTTACATTGTAAATTGCCACTAGCTTGATAAAAGAAACGATCTTTGAAGTGAAACAAGCTAGGACTTTTTGCAGTCGGTCAATGAATTTTGTAAACAGACTGTACTAAACAATATCTGCGAGACCGGGAAACACGCCGAGTCGAGCGAAATGTCATGATTGAGGGACAGGTGGGAAAAAAAATTGTCTGATCTGTTTTACTGGATTCATGACAGCTTGTTCGGAAAACAGTATTACCGATGTCTGCTGACATGTGTTATTATTTGAATTTCGACGTATTATTTCGGTGCTTGTGAACACTGAATTTGAACAGTAAAACTTTAAAATTGTTCAAAAAGGCATCTTCAAATGTTGTGGAATTAGTTTTCGTACTTGGACCGGACTATATCGACCACGGCTGCGTGTGTACTTTTATTCATTCGCAAACTTGTTTGTGCTTGTGCCCATAAGCAAAATATAGAAGGTAAAGGGAGAGTATCCGATATGCTACCGGATAAGTATTCGGGATAGGTTTTCACATGGCAAATTTTTTTGTCCATATATGGTCATGGTATGGTCATAGTATAGGAACAGTATCTGCTATTCTATGGGTAGCTAGTATCAGTACTATCCCGACTGCTAGTATCGGTATTAATATAACTCATACATAGAATTCTAGTGATTGAATTGGTTTATTTGTGCCACGTGGACTATTCAATAGAGTTACATCATCTCAATAAGTCACAAAATAAACTATTACCGCGTTGATAGTTTTACCTATCACATGCCTCTATTTCCACCCGCCCGATTTGCGTTAAACATGCCATGCTGTACAGTATGAGCGACCAAAACGAAGTTGATGAAGAGGTGGTTAGCACGTAATTTCGTATTTTCATATCCCGTTCGCTACGACTGTACAACACTATAGCAATGTATGGACTGGGCCAATCCGAACCAGGGACTCACGATGATGAAAAAGTTTTCCTTGCAGACGATAACATGGCGTCCACTGAAGCAACTCTAGGCCTCGATTTGCGCTAGTAAAATGAATCAGATCTATGGATTTAATTGATGAGGCCGATTAAAAACACAAGTGTCAATAAAATAAGCTGTCAAGATTCTGTCAGACTATGCTGTAGCCACGGGGAGCAGCCTGACTAATTTGAGGCTGCTTTTGAATTTATTACTGTGGCGAAAAGATTGGGCGTTACAGATCACTGCCATGTTGTTGAAATTTTATAATCGATTTTGAATTAACTGGATCTCATGATTCTGGAACTTTGATTCTTGAACCTTGAACTCGACTTGCATGCCTGGACCAGGGATGCCTGGAAAATATCACCTCGTAATATGGTCTACAAAGGAGTAAGTTACGCTTTGCCTTCTTTGAAAAATCATGGACTGTCATTCTTTTCATAGCCTAGGCATAGATCCAGGCCTGTAGATCAAGCTAGGCTAGAGATATTGCCTATATAATTAGTAAATGACCAGAATCTATTGTAGGAGGTTATAAACAAATATAACTGCCTGTATTCGTGTGATGGCAAAAATATGATCACTCGGTGAAAGATGGAGTGTTCCATTTTCCGAGCAGCAGGCGAGTGAAATGGAACAATCCATCTTCACCTTGTGATTCATTCTTTTTAACTCACCACTCATAGTCAAGTTCATATTGTATACTATCCCGCTACTAGTCTCGATACTATTTCCCACTATAGTATCGGATACTATCCCAATAGCACCTTATTCCAGTGGTCTTTGTCACTCAGTTTCCCGCCAAAACGACCCCAGAAGGACGGCCATGCGGGTTGTTCGAGTTGAAATTTCCTTCTGTTGTAGGAGCACCCCCGGGAGCACCTCTAAAAAAGGATATAGTAGTTGCAGTTTAATACATTTAAGTTCATCCATGGAAATATATGAAGTAGTAGCGCATGTAGCTTTAAAACACACTGATTCAAAAGTATTCAAATAAGGTAGGGCCTACGTGCCTTGCTTCAATAAATATAGCCAACTGCAAAGACGTTAGAGAAACATGCAGGCATTCAATTTGATCAACCAATGGTAAGAACCTATATCCCCATAAGCCTATATTGTATAATCATCTGGCCTGCAGTCTGCACTTGTAATGGGGCATGCAGGAAGCTTGAGCTGATCAAAATTTCTTTTGTTGCACAACTACCTCTCATAGATGGATTTAAGCAGCCTTGCAGATCGAGATAGCGCTCGCAGCACAGATATATCAGCTAGCATGTCCCCTCATACTACATAATCCATGCAGAAGATTAAATCCATGGGATGTAGAACGTAACCACAGTGGGCCGTCACTACAGCCGTGTATTCACATGAACTGCAGCAGACTACTAGTAGTACATGGCAGTACTTGTACTAACTCTGAATTCCGGTGCCAGTGTGAAATTGGCTAGATAAGGAAGTAAAGAGATGACCAATCATATTCCTTGTTCAAGGCCCTTTGGAATACTATTCAGATACCTAGTATCAGAATAGTATCAATGGTGGATCATTGATTGCTCCGCCTTTGATTGGTGACTCTAGCAGATGTAGGCTCTGAAAGGACCCACTAGCGGATACCTTCAGAACTAGGTATCTGAAAGTTCTCTAGTGGGTAACCTTTCAGATACTTAGCGGATACAATTGGAACCTGTCATACTTAGAGTTTGCTGGTGGTACCACTCAGATACCTAGTATCTGAATAGTATCCACTATAGGGTTGCAAAATTCCAGGGAATTTTCAGAGCGGAAAATTTCCATGGAAATTTTGGGAATTTTAGGAAATTTTCGGGAATTTTAGGAATATTTTTAAATATATTTTAAATTTTTTTAAATTGATGGATTAGGATATTACTTTGCACAACTGAAATGCTTCTGAAGAACATAAAAGCAAAAACAAGCATGTTTTAAACAACTGAGAAAATGAATAACCACTAATTCTTTACCAAAACAATACATGTTTGGGTCAGTTTATTTTCTATTCTATCACTCACTGGTCTTGTAGTTTGTATTCTGTAAACCACCCACCTTGATTTTACTTCAGATTTAGTGAGAACATGTCTTCAAAATCAACTTAAATGGTTTTGACTGCTTACTGCAACAGGCATAAATATTTTACTTGATTTCAGATTTTTTTGGAAATCCAAATTTCCACAATTTATTTATTTGTAGCCCATTTTGGGTTGATTTTACGTGTATATGATCAACCCAAAATAACTCTGAACAGGCTACAAATAAAAAAAAATTGAAATTTTGATTTCCCACAAATCTGAAATCAGCCAATTGGCTGAAAATTCTCATACATGCTGTAACCTTTTTGTATACTAATCATACTTGATTTCCTGTTCATTTGTAACTAGTTTGTAAACCATTTCTTGTCTAGTTATTTGCCGGGAATATTTGCTTGCAAATTATCAATTTTAGGAGATTATTTTTATATTATTATTATATATTTTGCAAGCAGTCTAATTTGAAATGTTCACACTTCTAATCATTTTTGAATATTCCTTGTTTTTTTTAGAATGTAATATCTTTGGGCTGAATTCAGTATCATAAAATTGAAAATTTAAATTGCACCTGACCAAAATGACATTAAATCTGTAGACAAGTCTTCATGTAAAATTTTGTAATTAAAGTGGTCCAAATGAGTCTTTGCGGGATTTTAGAAACCGCTACTTCCATGAGTTCAATTTCCAGTTAGGGCTTAGCAAAGGGTGCACACTAGAAAAAGTCTATTCAAAATGACTAGATATCTTGTGCGGGGGATGCTTTAAAAAAGAAAACTATTCAAAATGCAAATTCAAAGGTTCCTACCACAAAAATGTATTAAAATATGTTAAGTATTATCCAACAGAAACAAGATATTTTTATCGTAGCTATTAAACTTGGGAATGCGCATCTGACCGTCAACGATTTTGGCTTGATTTCTATTGAGTGCCCCTTGCACTATACCTTTGTTTCTGATACAAATCTGAAAATACTATAACTGAAAGCCGTTTTCTAATTGGCCTGGAATGAAAGGTTGTGAAAGTGTTTAACTCATAAATGCCACAGTTTGAAATTACCAAATTTTCCCGGGCCCTTCAAAATTCCCGGAAAGTTTCCGGGAAAGTTTCCAAAATTCCCGGAAACTTTCCACCCCTTTGCAACCCTAATCCACTAGTGGGTAGCTAACGGAATATATCCCGATAAGTACCCGCTAGTGGATACTTTGGGTACCTTCAGATATGCAGCAAATATAGTACCGGAAACTATCCCATAAACTGTGCCGATACTTTTTTCTTTTGCTATGGGCGGCCAAGCGCACAAAGCTCTATAAACATGTTCGGGACTTTATTCCCCCCAAATTGTACCCAAAATAGCTCAAAAGACGAGCTTAAAATTAGAATATTAAGACCTGGTGATGATTAATTATTCATATCATGTACATGCTGAAATACTTTGTTTTAGACGGCAGATTGTTCAGGGGATTCCTCTCCAACACAGATGGCTTTACCGGTATTAACAATTGATAGAGTTAAGAGTTGACTATATAGCAACTGGATTCTGTACATTTTCAGCGCGGATTGGAGCAGAACATGCTTGCAATATGACGACATCTTTAAAAATAAACGACTACAAAATAATGAAATTTTTATTGCACTTACCACGTAAAATCTACGACTTCTACGAAGAGTTACCATGTAAAATCTACGACTTATATGAAGAGTCAAGTTGGAACGAGCGCGGCTTCTGTACTGCTTCACAATTGAAGATTCCACACACACATCCAAAAACAAGAAACAAATGGACTGGCAAATCCATGATTTCTACAAAGATTCCACACAAAGTGAAATGAGCGAGGGTTCTGTATTGCTTCATGATCAAACACGCAGATTGAGAATAATGAATTCTTTCTCAAGAACACAGTGGTCAAAAGCGTTGCAACCGGAACTATATCAATCATTTGCCCAAACAAAGGAATCCTCGATCATTTACCTGAACACATGGGGCCCCTGTGAACCCATGTGTGAACACCACTCCGAGCAGTCGGCCCAGAATGAGCTTCGGCCCACTACGTGCTCAGCCCAGACCACTCGTGTGCGATTAGACTGCGACTAGAGCTGTATAGCCGCGCGGTTTGTAGTAAGGCGCGATAATGCTCCACAGCGCATCACTTATTATTTTTATACTTACACGAGGCTGCAAGGATGGTTTGGTTGAGTGAGAATGTTTGTACGCTGATGACTTGGTCTTAATGAGCGAGACATTGGAGGACTGAGGGAAGAAGTTTGGAAATGGAAGAAGGCAGTTGAGAGTAGGGTCTGAAGGTAACCTTGGGAAGACCAAAGTGCTGGTGACGGGGGGGGGAGAGGGGGTGGTAGTGAGTAAAGGTACCCATGTGTGTGTGTGGGAAGAGAGTCAAAGCAAATTCAGTGTGTGTGAGAATGTGGGAAATTATCCCTGGAGATTCACAAAGATGAAGAGAGTGACCCCTAGTTTGGAAAAGATTTGTGTCAGAAAGATGTAGAAGGGAGCTGGAGGATGGGGGACAGGAGTGAAAGTTTGTGTTGATAGGTTGGAGTCAGTGAAGGATTACTACCTGTATCTGTCAGCTACTGTACAATCGCCCTGGTGTGGCTGTCCCGTAAAGGTAACGCTGGAAGGGCTGGATGCACTAAATTTTTAAGTGAGCTTTTGCTCAATTGGTGGCGAGTCCAATGGACTCAATGCTGAGGTTTTTAAAACGTCATGAAGTAGCTGTCCTGATGTAGTCGGGGAGGTAATTCCATTCTGGTATAGTCCATGGGTAAAGTGAATGAAGATAGTGTTCTTGTTTTGTCTTATGTGAATAGATGAAACTGCCATGGTGTTGTCTTTGTTTGGTGTGGTTGTAGTCTGGTCTTTATTGGTTGGTGCATGAGATGAGCAACATTATTTATGAGATGTTTGGTGTTGATGCGAGGTGCTGGGACAGCTAGAGTTAGGTATGGATGGTTGAATTTTAGGGAATGTGGGGAGTTGTTGCAAGGGAAAAGATGAAATGAAAGGAATGGTTGTATAAGAGTTTTGGAAAATCAGTGAATTTGTATGGAGTGAGACGTGGTGTGAAAGCGAAAATGAGATGGGGATTCTATCTGAGGAGGAAGAGAGAGCAATGATGGAGAGCGATGTGTGGTGTAAGTTGATGGACTGGATGAGACTGAGGATGTGAATGCATAAGGTTGGGTTTGGAAAGGCGATGGACCGTGGCGAAGGCGAATATATGTACGTTGGTATGGGCAATGTGTTGAGGACACGAAACAAGCCTGGTGTTAACGGGCTTTTGAGTTCGCGGTGGGAGGTTTGAGGAGGAGTGTGACGTCCAAAGAAGACATGGAAGAAGCAAGTGGAGGATGAGGTTAGGAGGGTTGGTTTGGATGATGGGATGCATTGAATCAAGTGAAATGTAAGGAAGTAGTAAGTCGTTGTGCTGCGAATGTTAGGTGAATCCGGCACCCCGTTTACAGGGATAAAACCGGATTAAAACTTGGTCTAGTAGTAGTAGTTCGAAGTTCAATATTAATAGTACTATTTTGTATTTAATTTTTAATACACATTATTTTTTAGAAAGGATATGAACCAAGAATTTTCTAGCAGGTCAGATTTGGGTACAATACGAGCAATTTTGAGAAAACCATGAATATTTATTCCCGGTTGGTATGGACCAAGTTGGGTGTGGGCCAAGTTAATTCGGAAGCGTTAAACCGCTTCACCAAAATTAAACGCACACATCAACAAAATAACCACATCCGCGATTCGGATCGCTAAACTATGATCCACACGACCACTCTCCGATTTCCGTCACTCTTTTACGACTACATTTATACAGAGCAAAATAATCAACAAGTGCATGGAACATACAAATGGTCCGATATTTCACCTTTTTTCAATCGATATTCTTGGTCTATAAATACCCCAAAATAGCTTTCCCCGCCACTTTTTTCACTGCTACTAAGTGGAACAGCTTGAGAACTTAGTCAACTTCACATGCCACTTAAATCATACATAATCAAGAAAAATGTTGAACATTTTATAGCAACTCTGGAAACTGAAGAAAAATGTCTCATTGGTATAGTAACCTGTGCTACCTCAGATAGGCTCGATGCTTCGGCTCGAGCGCAATGAGAAAAAAACTCTGCTGGTTTCACACCGCCTGATATTTACATTTTGCATTACATTTGATACATTCACATTCAATTTTCAATTCATCCATTTTTTCCAACCCCAAGTAATATATATATTAATACGATTATAGTTAGTATGAACCGTGCATTAATGTAACATCCTTCCATTTAACCTTTTTTACATGTCTATTGGGAATTATGCTGATGACAATTATGTAATCAAGATAAGCTCCCTGAATAATGTACATTGTGAAAGATTAATTTAAAGATACGTACATGATTCCCTATAGATTGGTGTGTCTAACCCTGGTATCCTTGATGTGGAATCATACTCAGTACAGAGGACATGTTAGCAAACAGGCTGACTGCTTGACAGTTGTTAAGTATTATATTTGGGGGGGCCATTAATAAAGTGTAAATTAACAAGTGATTAATTCGTTTTTTTGGTGTCGCCTGCCCCTAAGGCGAAGACACATAGGGATCACGTTGTCCATGTTGATGCTATTGTTGTTGTTGTTGTAGTTGTGTTTTGATGAGGTCAAAGGTCCACATACCAGGTCAAAGGTCATGGGAGGTCAAGTTGTAAGATGGGCTGAACATTGTCAATTTGACCTCAGTTGAAAAGTTCAATTGGAACCAAACTTCTTTGGGTGATGAGTTTAACAACATGCAAACCCCTCAATTTGTTTTATTGAGGTCCCAAGGTCACATATCAGGTCAAGGTCCCATGTTAGGCTTATCATTCACTAACCTCGACGGCAGGCGACCAAGCGGTCCGAGGACCGTGTATTTTGTATTTCTCAGCAATAACTTATCCACAACATACATAATTTATCATAACATCACACTTATTTTACCTTGTGTACTTTACAAAATTAATCAAAGTGCCTTAGAAGTTCAACAAATGCATTGAAGGTGGTGGAAATGAACCGCCAACTATTGGCTAACATGGTATGCACATTTGTTTGACTTAACAGTATTACTGTATCAGAACTTTCTTGTAGTAAGCCATGTTATCTTATTGTGAATTTGATAGTTTGGGAGTAATGTTTTGGTTTTTAAATTGGAAAGTCTTTGTTGTTTTCATAGGCAAGCATAGATGATGTAAAGTGACATACCAATTGTCAAAAATATTTTTCCAATGAGCCTTGGATTTGTTCTTAAATTTTGCTGTTTTTATTTTAATAATGATAGATAAGTTATGAGATTATACTGATAAAAACTTACCACGAATGTCTTGAATATACAAAATATAAGCTCTGCTTGTTTTCATAATACCTGATCTTAAGCACTTTAAATTGGTAGTGCGGACATAAACCATATTTCTGTTTATATTTTACTTCTGTATTTAATTTCAGAATGTCGTTGTGATCTTGTTGCCAGCGGTCTCCCAAAATGGTATGGTGATTGTAAAAGCATTATTTGAATAATGTGACATGGTTATATCAAAACCAGGCTGACTTGAGCAGGAGATGGAATTGAGTTCATTGTAAATATCAAACAGAGACTCTTTGCTTTCACAACATTGCTTTTTTTTTTTTTAATTTTAATAAAACTAAACTTTTTGATGGAATTTGGAAATTTGACGTTCCAAAATGTTCAATGAGAAAAAGGCCATAAAATAGACAAATAATAAAGAAAATAAAGGAATATGAAGAAATGTCTGTACAAAATAGTCTTTCCCAAGGGAAATTTTTACTTTCAATTTTCACAGCATGTTTTTTAGTATAGCGAGACTCAAAATTTGTAAACAAACTCAGTTTTGAAAAAATCACCCTTCACCTAATTTTCTCCATTTATAACTTGCACAATTCCACCTGGTTTGATATCAACATCACAAATGTGTACCACTTGTCACAGACAGACTCTATCAATTTTATGTTTCCAAATCCTATTGGTGGTTAAAATAGTCAAAATCATGTAAATGCAATCACATTTAACCTATACATCATATTAACACATACTTCCACTCCAAATTTGTCATAAATAATATTAGGGGAAGTGAATTATTGTTTTACTTCAAGAATTTAAAGGTGTGTTATTTTTAGTGTAGTAAGTGCCACTCACAATGAAATTTGGGGGATTGTAATTTTCCACTCAATTTGCCCTGCATGTGCCATCAGTTGATGATGGAAAGCAACTCTGATTGAAACTTTAGCCTGTGCTTACACCAGTGTTAGTTCCAACACAAGTGGACCTTCTTTCCTTCAACATACATGAAAGTTGAAAGTTGAAATACCGGGTGAGAAAATTCCTCACGTATGGGCCGAAACAGCCCTTCCATAGAATTTTCTCACCTGTTTATACAGCACACTTTTAGAGTATTTGAAAGAGAAAATTGCCACTCATGTAGGACTAATCCTGGTTTTAGCCCAGGTCTAAAGTTAGTCTGCTTTTGAGAATGGTATTCCTGAAGGGAGTCTAGAGTTTTAAACTGGGTTAAACAGGGTTAGTCCTTCAGAATGGACCTTTTTGGCCTTTCACATCTTGAGTGGTAACTGTAATGGTGAGAAACTTCTCATTGATAGGTTGGGACTGGCTCATCCATGATTAATTTTTTCTCACGCAGTTTTGCTCACACTTTTTTTAGGTAGTTGACAGAAAAAAAAGGTTCATTCATAAAAGACTAACTATGAGTTAAAGTGCAACAAGAATATTTCACATTCATGTGTCCCCTAAAAAATAATAATAGCAGAGATTTATATAGCGGCCTTATGCTATGATTGGCCTCTAAGCGCTTTCACAAATGGTCGCTGATCACTGTGGCCCAAACATACCCATAAACCATTTAGCTCATTTCAAGGGATGCAGCAGATCGGGGATCAGCGCTTTCCCTTACCAGCAAACACATCTGATAACCATCGCAGCCGGGACAGCTTCCCAAATATCACATGGGTAAATCGAGACAACTAGCGTTCATTTCTTGTCAGGGAAATTACACGATAGCTGAATCTCACAGGGCTCGAACGCACGCCATACGCATGGATGAGCAATACACTGGAGTCGATCGCTTAACTGATTGGCAAAAGATTGAAAGTAACTATTTTGCCCTGATTTAAAGCTTTCCCTCAAATATAATCCCCCTCAAAAGGATTAAGCCGAGAAAATGTTTCTTTGGTACAAAAATTGAAAAGTTCTAAATTTTGTATTTTTTTCTAAATGTTAAAAAAGTGACCCCTGTTACGAGCCTGTTTTTGAAGCAAATCAAAATTGCCTTTTTTCTCTCATTTAAGACATTTCTGTAGTCCCAATACAGTTAAAAAATCTATATGAATATTATTATACACAATATATGCTGCCTCAAAATTGCATGCACATTTAAACCTGGTTTAAACTTCTTTGAGAAACCAGCCAATATTTTTCTTTGCATTATATAATGTTGAATGTCTTTTGTATTTCCTAGGAGTAAAGAAGCAGCCAGGGGTACTTCAGCCCTTTGGATGACCGCTATGAATACAAGTCCTCATGTGTCCACAAATCCATTACTGTGGTAAGGGCAATGTTTTAATAATCCAATCTCTAATCATGGTAAGAAATGGATATATCAAACAAGTGAAGGATATTCTTTTACCTCTATTGCCTATCATTGAAAATGCACACTGATTGGTTAGTTTCCTCTCTTACTGCCCATTCTGCAATAATGGGCCAAAGCATTTAATTTCAATGCATTGCATCACTGTTAAATGGTGTGTTTACCTGGTCGTTGCCAATGGCCTTTTTAGCATGCGCACGGTCCTATTCATGCCAGGTGATATATTTTGGGGGAGTGTCCATCGTAATAATAAAAGAGTTGGGGTGAAAGATTGAACTTTAGGATTAAATCTATTTTGTGATAATAAAAAGAAAAGGGTTTGCACTATCATTTATGGGCTCATTTGTATCCTTCCCTGAAAACGTTCAAATCTTATAGGCTTAGCTGCGTCTTATTCATTATTGAAATTTCTTTGACCTCACACACATAATCTATCAAACTGTATAAATAACCCCCTTTGTTTCTTAATTTTTAACCTTTATTTACGTTCTGTATTTAAGTTTCTGTTTTAATTGATAAATGATGTGTAATAATATTGTAGGTGCACAAGTTGCTGCAGAATGATCCTCCTATAAGATATCAAGGGTCAAAAGTGAGTTGAGTGTCAGATAATAAACAATAATGTTGTGTGTCGGTACATTTGTTTTAATTGTTTTGATATATTCTTTGCCATTTTGTGTTCAAGTTACTTTTGTTTAGTGGGCACCTTGCCCAAGGATCTTTTAAAGCAAAAATCTGGCCTATGGCAATGACGAGTCTATCCATCATCCATTTGTATTCATCACGAGTTTAAGCGAACTTTGCCTTTAGGTCTTATTTCTTGGAAAGAAACACATGATTTCATTGGTAGATGGGCCTACTATATCTAGTTGGTCTTAGCAAATGTGAATCCAAGTAGGGGTCATCTAGGCAGACCTTCATTTCCTGAGGAGAGCTATGTGGCTCCGGAGCTCCTACACGCTCCTGAACGTCTTCAGGAGTTCACAAAAATATGAGCTCCTTCATTACTTGAAGGCCTGTGTTTTTTGTTTATGACATGTAATTCAAATATGAGGCCCGCTTGTTGAGCTGCCCAATGACCCAGAAAGTTTATTCAAGAGCTCCCCTCTTTATTTTTCATGAATGAATGCCTCTAGTGTCATCACTTGCAAACCTTTGTGCTATAACCTTAGCATTTAGCTCTGTGTCTTTCATTGGGTATTGTGCAATAGATATTTTATGGAGCTTAGCAAGATCTTGGTAAGGTAGGGTCTACTAGCGGTAGCCTTGTCGCCGTCACTGCAAATGAAGGTTATGGCAGTATGGAATCTTCTTGGATCATTGGTAAATGCAGGTATAACTTTCTGGGTCCAGATGAATTGATGGGAATGCTTACATATTTATCATAGCCCACTGCCCAAGTTTCTATAAGGTGTTACGATTTGTACGCAGGGTGTCATTCAGTGGTCATGTGGAGTCAGGAACTGTAAAAATGAGGCTCACTTTACTTTTTTTTTTAAGCTAGATGGTCCCTGATTTTTGGAGCCGTTGTCATTAGTGACCATCAAATGAGGTCAATTCCAACAAGCTTCAATTAATTAAGGTAGCTAGCTGTACTATTGTGTTTAGCTACAGTAACAGATCAAAGTAGTTAATGATACTCCATCAGTTACCTATGGTAGAGGTCAAACATGACTCATGCTAAATGAAAAAATTGGCTATACTATTTTTTTTTTTTTTTATCTCCACAAATTAAGTCTTAGTTCCCCATTCTCTGATGGTTAAAGGTGAAATGAAGATTTCAAGTCACTATCTTTTCGGATAATGTAATGATTTCATGTAGATTTAAAAAAAGGCCCCCACTTATTGATTCCTACTTTTAATTTGGCTACATAAATAACTTAACCTGAAAACAAAAGGGGATTTGTATATGCTTCGATTAAATTAGATTTCCAATTTTGTACAAAGAAACATTTCTCATCTTAATTCTTTCAGATGGTGATATCTTTGATAGAAAGCTTTAGACCAGTGCAAAATCAGAATTGTCACATTTTTAGGGACATTTGTTTTGAGAATCTCTTGTTACACCTTTAAAGGGTCAAGGTCATAACAGAATGGGGTACCAACTTCAAGCATGCTCAAATGATAGAAATAGGCTAATTATTATGTTTTGTCTTAATTTAAGAAAGAAGGGTTTGCAGTGTCATTTATGGCGAATAATATGTTCCGAGGTCAGAAAAACAGCCCATATTTGAGGTGGAAAGTTTTTTTTCTGGCCGATGATACATTATGAGCCCACAAATGACACTGCAAACCATTTATTTCTATTCTATTACCTAAAGCAGCTTATTTATAAGACAAGCCTGGCGACGCCATTTTGGCAGAATAATGGGCAGTAAACTGCCAATCAGAATGCTCCCATTTTCAATAAGGTGCCAGAGGTAATAGAATAGGATTAAATGGCCTCATGTGCCTTCAGTTAGAGGGTAAAGATTCAATATGGTCAATGGTGCTTTCCTCACTGTAACACAGTTATGGGGTCAAGGTTCAAAATGGGATCACACTTTTACTCCTGAGCCAGTAAAATGATTTTTTTTATGGCTTTCACACCTTTGACTTTTTGCTTTTATGACATTTTGGCTGTAGTTTAAGATTTACAATGTTTTATTTGCCTAGTTTCGTTATATTTGACGGGATGGGTCTTTGCTTTTTTTCAGTGAGTGTTGTATTGTGTGCTATACTGCCTTAGGCAGTTAATTACGCAATTTTGTAGTTTTGTATTAGTAATATTGGCCCTCTACTTTCTTTTTGTATATAACACCTAAGTAGATCCTTGTCTTTGATTTGGAGGATTATAGGTCACATGTCATTCACTAAATGATATATCTGATTGCTTACGTCACATACCGTGTAATTTTTGTTCCATTTGGTGTGCATTTTGTCCATACGTTTTGTCAATTGCACAACTTATCTTCTTCACGAAATGCGATGCCCCTAAACACGCACATTGTACGGAATTTTTGTGTGGCTTATGATGCAATATTATTTTCAGTGCTGCGTAAACAGCCATCTAGAACTTTGCGTAACTAGACTTTGCATAATTACACAATGGGGTATCTTGCGATCTTTTTCAAGTTTCTGTTCTTCATGCCGGCAAATATAATGGGGTTTGTTAGGATCAAGTTTTAATGGCACTGAATATGGGATTTGATAGGTAAGGTAAGTCAACATTTAGGCATAGCCCAGGGTAGGGCTAGGCCATGGTTCTTGTTGGCTAACCTAAGGCTAGTCTAGCTAGGATAAGCTTAGTCAACTCAACAGATTAAACCTGACTTCATTTTGACCAAGATCTACTTAAACTTCATAAAACAAATAGTGTTTTCACTTGTGCAATGGAAAAATATTTTCATTGATGAAAGTGAAATGTTCCATTCATGAGCGTTATCAACCATTTATTATGTGTATAATCGTAAGGAAGTTAACAAAGTTCTATCAGTCCTGTCTTTGTTGTTGAGAATTGTTGACATAGCTGTGGGCCCTTGCTATAAAATCAGTCAATGTTTTGGGAACTGTGTTTCTAACACTAACAGTTAGACATTCTTGGGATTCACATTACGGGTTGTTCACCAACATTTTTCTGTTTTTTCGGACCTTCCAGTCAACACCGACTTCTCAGGTAGAGTTGTTTACAACCTATCCAATGCCGGTTGAGGTTTGTGAAAAATTTAAAAACATTTCATCAAGAGTGCAACAAGGTTGAAAGTGCAATAGCTTCCATGTGATACATCTGTGTGCTGGCTATATCTTTCCTTGAGTGATGGCTCCAGAAATGGTTCTTCAGGTGACTGTTTCACACCTGAAGAACCATTTTAAGAGTCAACTGACCAAAGACTTAATAATAGTATGTGTAATTGCTGACAAGTGGCAGCTATGGCACTTACGACCTTGTTGCCACTCACATATGATTTGTTTTATTATAAGCATTGAAATAGAAATGGATTTGCATTGCACCTGAAGATCACTGTGCAAGTGTGCATTTACAGGTACACTATACATGAATTGGTGAATTAGTAAGGGTCAGAGTCAAGCTAGTCCATCAAGAAGGGCCTTCCGCTTACCAACCAGCTGCCTATTAGAGTTTTTTTTTCAACGAGCTCAGGGATGTACAGCACTTTCATTGAGGTCATTGTGTTTTGAACTTGGCTTGAAATTAAACGACCCATGATTGTTTTTTCCAATCCCAACCTTTATAATCTAAAAAAAAAAGAAAGATTAAAGCATAATTTAACGTAATTAAAATAGGGATCTCAATTGCTTGACTAAAACGCCCCATGTCAATTCAAAAATTGATTCACTTTGTGTGATTTTTTTTAACTGAAATCAAATTGGCTTTATCTCATGTACTAATAAGGTGGTGTTTCAGGAAACATGTTTTAAACTTCATATAACTTCACTACATCTCTTGATTATATTGTCTTGATATTTGCTGTACCTTACAGTGATGAGACGTCCTTGACAGATGAAAAGTATACTTATGTCCTTAGAAAGTAAGTCAGTCTTGTGCAATACTAGTAATCTCATCCCAGACCATTCACCATTTTTTATTAATTTAACCCCACAAATGCAGAGGCTAGTGTGTAGAGGCCTATCATCACTTCGTCTAATTTCCAGTTCGTCTAATCACCCTTTGGCCTAAAACCGTTTCGTCTAAACAGATGGTCTAATTGCCACCTAGGCTAATAACCACTTAGTCTATTTGTTACTTGATCTAATAACCAGAAGGTCTAATTGCCATTTTGGGGTTCTAAAACCATTCGTCTAATATCCAATAGTCTAATTTTCTTCCACTTCTGTCCTAATCTCATTTGGTTCACACCCACTTGTCTATAACCAGTTGGTATAAAAACCCATTTAGCCTAAACCCATTTTGTCTAAGTCCATTTCGTCTAATGAATCATTTGGCCTAATTACCATTTAGTCTAAACCCATTTTGCTTAAAACCTTTTTTTGTCTAATTACCATTGGTCTAAATAACCATTTAGTCTAAACCCATTTTGCCTAAACCCAGTTCATCTAATGATCAGTTGATCTAATACCATTTAGTCTAAAGCAAAAAAAGAAGGAAATATATGGCCGTCAATTAGGAAGATAATCATCAACCTATCTGCACTACAGACGGTACCCAACTCGAAGAGGTCAGGGACTTCAGATACCATAGGGTCCTATGCTGCTCATAGCAAGCTTCCTGTCACGCAAAGGACAAGCCTGGAAATGAATGGGCAATCTGGTATCCCCATTCATCCAAGCTGAAATTGTAGATGGTATCCTTTATATGGAGACCTTGACCATGGCACCCTACATCACCGAGCTTTTTAGCGAGTACAAACACACACCCTGCCCTGAGCACATGTCCAAAGCATTGTCCATCTCCAAGAATTTAGGTTCTAAAGAATAAGGTCCGAAGATGGGTCCCGAAATGGGGGTGGGCTATGAGTTCTTATAGAAACTGATCCTGACGAGGCAGTGGAATATCGCTCCTTAGGGATAAGTGTTCCATCCCGTGGTGTCCATTCCAACATGCTGCAAGTACTTGGACTTAGTATCCAATTCATAGGGTCTAGGTTCAAGGTAGAATAACGATCCTTAGGAGTTATGTACAAGTCCGACGAGGACAGACTATTAGTCTGTAGAATTATTGTCCCTGTTGTAGGTAAACTACTGGTTCTTAGGAATTTGTGTTCAAATCTGAGGAATGTTAAGAATTCTACAAGATGTCACTCTTATTCCTAGTCAGTGACAGTCCTGATTAGATTCAAGCTAATAATAAATAAGTAAATAAAATACAATAAAGCAAGAAATAAATAATAATGAAAATTAAAACTCAAAAATTGGCATGTTTCAGCTACAAATGGAAGAGAGGAAGTGAGTTCTTCCACCCTTAATAATTGCATAAATAACTGTTAAACTGGCTCATATAACAAAATAAATTTAAAGGTGCCGTGCGAGATTTCCCTATAAGGTGTCCCTTAAAAAATCAAAAGTTTTTTATTTTTTTTATTTTTTTTATTTTTTTTAGGTTTGGTATGTCAATGAAACAGTTCACGTAGGAATTTGGTGCTAAAGTTGATTTTTCTTGCTGTTTTGCATTCATAGGGACAGACAGTCAGAACATGACGGGGTGCAATTTTCGGACTGCCTGCCCCCTCCTCAAGGGGGTAAATGATAGTACAGGGAAAAATATAAATCGGTCAAATTGTGTTTAAATGACATTAACATGTTCATCTCCTATAAGATTAGAAAAAGTATATATTTGCCTAGGTTTCCGACCTTTAGTTCAAAGCGCTATAGCCCCAAATGGTTCAAGGTCATCCTGGGGTAAAATTTACCTAACGCTCAGATTTTTGTTTGAAACTGGTGATAAGTGTTGTTTGTCATGTCTCACAAATCCAAAAATGTATTATTTTACAGTATGTGACTTTGGTTGGCTAATTACAATAGCAAAATGTCTCAAAGGGTCTACATGGTCTTGGGGGTCCACCAGAACTTTCCTTGGCTGGTACTTCAATGGTTATATCAAAAATTAATCCAAATGCCTTTTCTTGTTTCGTAGATGAAGGAATCATTTGACACCACTTTCAACAACAATAGTGAGCAGTTACCCCCCGGGTGACCTTGAACCTTACGGGGCTATAACCCGCCGCTTTACCTAAAGGTTGGAACCTAGGCAAATTATAATTTTTTTGTAAGGCCTTATGAGGAGAACGAACGTGGTTAGTGTACATTAAAACACAATTTGACTCAATTTAACTATTTTTTTCCCTGTACTAACCAGTTCCCCCTTGAAGAAGGGGCAAATCATTCCGAAAATTTGCACCCCCATCATTTCTGACGTTGAGTTCCTATTGAACCCAAACAGCAACAAAATCAATTTTAAGCCTGAAACCCACTACGGGAGTACACACCAACCCACACTATGATGTAAAACCTTTCCTAAAAATATAAAAAGTGAATTAAGTTGAAAAGTTTATTTTGGTACACAAATTGTGAAATTTCTTATTAGTATAGGAGCAAATGCAGCATATGTTTTACATTGAAATATAACAAATCAAAATCACTTTTTCTCCTCTTTACGACATTTCTGTCGCCAAAACCAGGTAAGCAATCGATGCAGTGTCTAATCTATAGGAACTTACTATTAACTATTTTCACACATAGTGGGTGTCTCAAAATTCTCTTCGTTGTACCTTTAAATACAAAAAAGTCACGTTTTTAATTTGATCAGTTTTCAAAAATTTTTTAAAATTGTATTCTGTTGCTACCACTAGGAAAAAATGTGACTTGAATTTTTTCCCCCTGCGGTCCCTATATGGAACCCTTAAGAATGAAATCTTCAAAAAGGGTTTGTCGACATCATGATGATGTCTTCTCATAAGAATCTGAGAACCCCAAAGAGGTTTCTAACATACATAAAATGTGCTCACAGCAGTTAAATAACTCGTTTTGGTCCGTGGAAAACCTTATTCTTGTCTTATCAAACCTTTTTGTTAAACTGGTTTACCAGGGGTGGGGTGCCGGGCGTGGGTTGTTACCACCTCTCTTTGGGGATTTCGATGCTTATGATTTTGATACCATAGCTAGTTTATGCTTTTTCCTTTCCATTGATACCAAAATAATACCAACATACTATTATGTTGCGTCACAATGATGTCATAGAAAGCTACAAATCGGCAAATGGTTATTTTCATTTTCTAGAGAAAATATGCTAAAGTCCAATTTTGCGCTGTGGTTTTGGAAAATCGGGTAAAAATTATTGAAAAATGACAGTTTGGAAAGATCCCCTTTTTTTAAACCTTACCAGCTGTTTACCCGAAGACCCCTATTTGTGGAATATTTGCACTTAAAACCCCAATTTTGGGTGAAAATTTTGTAAGTTTTAGCAATTTTGCAAATTTGTCACCCTAAACCCCTTATTTTCAGGGATTATTTTGGCGGCTCTCCTCACAAAAAGACCCCTCTTTTTTTGATTCACTGTCACGAATGCCTGGGTTTGAACGCCAGCCTTACAAACAACACCCCCAGATGCATTTCATGTGTGATCCCCCCCCCCCCCCGGATCTCTCCGTTCTACAAGTATTGTCATTTAATACACTTGATTGTTTTGGTTGGAAGATCTACCATGGGGAAAAAAAAAGCTGGCAAACTAAAAGTTTATAAACACAATATCCCTACTTAAATTTCACAAAAAAGTGAAAATTCTAAAAATGGCAAATTTGAAATTAACTTTCTAGATTTTAATGCAGGGGTTAAAGATTTAGGCGACGTGACTGCGAACCCTTTTATTGCATTTTGACCCAGTTAATTTTTTTTCGGCCGCTAACTTCCTCCTTTTTTTAGTGTTTGTTAAGATTTTCCAATTGAGTAAAATCTAAAATAATAATAATAATGATAATACTAATAATAATGCGCTAAAAACACATTGTCAAACAATTCGCGCATCTTCTGAGACAAACTTGTTTTTTTTGTTGTTGTGTTTTGTTTTTTCTTGGCCTATAATGCGCCAGTCTGTTATTCATGAAACTAAGTACCTGAATATTTGGAAGCCGAACGAGATGCACTACGGGTGTCTGTAGAAAATGTCTATTTTTTTCGAGATTCGTCCCACCCAAACAATTTTTTTCAGGCCATATCACTGAAAGGTTAGGCTTTCAGATGAATCTTTTGTAATAATCTTGTATTTCTTTTATCATTTTTAGCTTCGAAAAAGCGATTTGAGAAAAAGTCTTTCAATATTAGTTTCTAACCATTTTGGGCCAACATATGCCAGTCAGATCTCGATTGCGTGTGTTATATTCTATTTATTTAGATCGAGAATAAGCCGAAAAGAAAAAAGAAATGCATACACACCAAAATACATTTTACATGACAACATGTTCTCCGAATTTTTGACAAGCATCAAATTATTGAAAGGTCACTTAACAATCACAAATCTTTTGAAATGTGTGAATGGGCAATGTCAGAGTGGGGCAATTTAAGAAAGCTAGGTAACGTATAAAAGAGTCTTAAATTCGGAAATAATAATGTGCAACATGTCATTTCGTGTTGTTATCTATACTTTAAGATGGTGCCCTCTGTTTATACTGCATTAGACGAATAAAAGAGTAGACGAAAGGGGCATTAGATGAATGGCATTAGTCGAAATGGTTTTTGACAATCTGGGTCATTAGACCAGTGGTCAGTAGACGCATGACTTAGACGAAATGGTTTAGACAATCTGGTGATTAAGCCAATTGACAGGTAACGCAAATGGCATTAGACGAACATGGTTTTTAGACAATCTATGATTATACCAAATGGGTAGAAGACGAAATGGCATTAGACGAAATAGTTGTAGACAACGTAAAGTGAATATACCAACTGGGCATTATACGAAATGGATTAGCCGATGTGGTAATAGTCCTAACGGTTAATACAAAAGAAAATTAGAGTATGTGGGTAATTAGACTATGTGATTTTAGACAAATGGAATTATAAACGAATCTGGAATATAGACTGAAAATGAATATTCGACGAATTGGCAATTCCCTGTGTAGAATGTGTGTTGATTGGTTTTCTACAGGGCGGGCAGTTGTTTGGTCATGTGGGGCTGATGATATTTCATTAATCTACTCTACCATCTAAACAAGTCTTCAAGTGTTTCACGTTTATTGAGGCGGCCACTGGCGTCAGGTGTTGCTGTCACATAAATTACAACCGCATAATATGCAAACAAGTATGTTTCCAAAAATACTACACAGTACATTACTACAGAAACCATACTCATTTACCAAGATTTGGAGATAAGCCTTAACACAATCAATTTAAAAGATTTTATTAGTCAGAATAATAAAAATTGACTTATATTGAAAAGTTTGACGTTTTCAAACTTTAGGTCGTCTGTGCATATGGGATCCCTCATTTTTGATGCCGTTAAAGGTCCTTGTGCCGAGTGTGAAAGTCATGTAAGGTCAAGTTTAAAAATGGCCTAAAAAATTTAAAAATTGACCTCAATTGAAAACTTGAAGTTCAATTGGAAACCAAACTTTGTGTCCATGGTCACCATTGTTTCCTCACATGTTGATGCGGTCAAAGTCATATGCCAAGTCAAAGGTCATTATGAGGTTCAACTTGAAAAATAGTATATAAATGTAAAATTGACCCTCAATTGAAAACTTGAAGTTCAATTGGTAACGTAACGTGTGTCATAGGTGTACCATGGGATTCCTCGTAGGTTGATGAGGTCAAAGTATCAGGTGCCAAGGTCACAGGTCATAGGAGCAGCCACGCTATTTCTATGAATATAGTGCGTCGCGAAGCTGAGACATGCGAATTCTAGTTTTATTTGTCGTATTGATAATGATATATTGCTCCTATTTGATGTGAAGCGGCATAAGGCCTCGCTTAGGCTCTTATCAAATGTTTATCTTATTAATAGAGTTGTTACGTCGTTTCTTGATAACGTAATATATTTACTATGTTTGAATAATTTGTTCCTTAGTACCTCAAGCATTGTTCGAATGTGAAATGTGAGGATACCTATGATAATAAAATGGGATGAATTATTTCTAAGGTTCATGATAAGCTGGCAGGACCAGTAGGAAATGATCTCATTCGTCGATAGCTTTATATTTACAAAATTACATGTATGTTTCTTCCACCGGTGTGCCCACATATCTTCCTTGTTGGATAGCCAAAGAGGTAGTGACCACAGCATAAAGATTCAAGCATTTATTACGATATTTAATTCCTTGGTACAATCTGATTACAATGACTTCAATTTGATAGGGCGCGCCTTCATGATTCTGGAAGTAGGACCCATATCGATCAATTTTGTTCTGAAAAAAGGGAACCTAGCTATACTAGAGATGCAAATTTGGGCCCAATTTTAACACAATCTGCCATTTTTTTCTCAAAATTTGACTTTTTTTTAGGCAAATTGAAAAAAAACAGTTGGCTTCAGATTGAAGAAATTGGACTAACTTTCCAACAATTTTTAGAAACTAGTGTCTTCAGATTTGAGGAACTTGAACTAATTTTCCAACACATTTGATAAATTGTGAAAAACCTGACCATTTTTCTATCACAAAATTGGGCATGAAAAATGGGGTCATTTTATACCAGACTGCGGAAAATGAGATCCATATTTGCGTACCCTTCCCCATATGATCCTCTCATTCAGTTAAATATTAGCATTCCACAGCTCAGTGCTTCCCCTCAAACTGAATTGTTTAAATCTTATTTTTTTAATTTAATCCAGAGAGGACCTAGATGCCATCTTTCTTCAAGGATCAGAAGATGGTCTCAATGAAAAGATAAAACAATTTCTATGATTATGCGACTCTGGGATGTCCCGTTAAAGCATATTAATGCAAATAAATTTAAGCCCATAATTGATCTGTAAGTATAAGAGTTTATTGGTAAGCTGAAGACATCTTAGTTAAACATATCGATTTAAAAAGTTATGCATCGTTTCCTTTGCTTATTGCATTTACTAAGTTCAACAAAACACAGCTTGCAGCATGGTGTTTAAAGGTGCAACGAGATATTTTTGAGGCCCCCTTAATTTGCCATATTTAGTGATGTCATATAGATAGACACACAAAAGAGTTTCTTGTATTTGGCTACTGAAATTGTCTTAAAAGTGAAAACAAAGATGATTTTTAATTTGCTTTCATTTCAATATAAGACATAAGCTGAATTTCGTATTTGCTCCTATACAAAATTAGAAAAAACAAAAAAACACGCGTTTTTAACCTAATTTTAAAAAAAAACATATTATTGATTAAAAGCTTGCATCAGTGCAAACAATCAGGGCTTTTTGATTTTTTTCGGATACCCGATATGTGAAATCCTCGTTCACCTTTAATGTGGGCATTTTAATACACGTCAATTAACAAGTTAGGTAAAAATATTGATTTTTTCTGTAAGTTTTTTTTAAATACTGTACTGACCCATATCGTCCTAGCTCGGTTATAATCCCACCCCAGTTTTGAAAGATCCAAGAATTGGTATAAAATCTTCTTATATCTTTTTTTTGCTGGAAATCAATAATTTTGGTTACAATCATTACTGGTTGGGTATTTGTTTTTTCTCTACAAACTTAATCATGTCAATGCTTCGTTCATTTCCGGACTTTGTTGATACACCCTAATTTGAAAATATAGGACTTAGTAAAGCTCTAAATTCTGACCCTTGATGCTTGTGTGTTTTTATGTTAGGTTGGAGATCCCATTACAATCCTGCCCCAACTGAAGCTAATTTCCAGGTTAAAAACAGGTGACCAGTACAGTAATACAAGAAATTATTGGTTTGTTAGAATAAACCATTAAAGGTCCAAGGCCTGATCACTAATAGCCTAGTCCATGGGCTGATCACTAATACTTTGCCCTCAGGACCCCAGATTTTACTGGAATGGTCAAAATTTTGGTATCAGAAGAAACCTACTATTTTTCCCATTTTTGCCCATGCCAAGAAGCTTGATATCCTGATCCAGCATTAAATGCCCCTCCTGCCGGCTTATCACAGGATCCTCGTCCAACACCAACGAAACCTTATACATCCTAGCATTAATTGCTCCACCATACATTCGTCGAAGGCGTGCGAGCATTCAAGAGCCGTATCTTCAAGTATCTAGTGAAGCACCCTATGTCGGACAATCACCTGCTGCCAACCGCCGTAAATCCAGATAGAAGTTTCTTAAGCAAAGTCCAACCTCGAACAGTCTCTAAGAGGTCAGAGAGTCGCCTTGTGGAAAGAAAAGACTTACTATCAAACAAGTAACATCCATCGGTGCTTTGGACCTGGTGATCATCTCCCACCTGGAACGTACTCCTCATGGGCTAATGGCGAATGCCTCACAGGAAAAAAATTGAGAACGCAGAACTGGCCGATCTAAGGTTTTCCTTGCGTAAGTGGGGCTCTCTGGAAGCAGATCAGGATACTACCTTGGTTGTGGAACGCACCACAGACAATGGAATCTCTTGGTCTGCCCATTGCTGGAGCAACAATGCACAAACAAGGACCTTGCGGAATTCAGTGAAGCCGCCAGACGGTGTAACCCCTCTCTGGCTGTGATCATTATTTGAGGAAATCACAGTTTTTGGACACGATAAGAAGAAGAATTGCCCAGTGAAATCTTAGGGCAAAGGATGTTTGGTTTGGATGTTATGAGCGAAAATGTGCAATATGTGGGTCGACCACATATTGATTGACATAGTACTCTATGGGGATTAAAAAATCACATTTTAGCTCTCACTTTTCAAAACGGGTTGCAATATCGGCGAGAAACTTTACAGATGGGGAATTTTGGTAAAAGTCCTTCTGTCAAGATGAAAAATTTTAGACTAATTGGGCCCATCCCCCATTAAGTATATGGTTCATGTAAACCACTGCAAGTGTGAACTGACTAGCACTGATTTCACAACTTGAAATAGATTTGAAAAGCACTGCTGAACAAATTGACCGATTGCACCAGGGCGATCATATACAAAATATAGGTTCATAGCATGGAATTGAAAGACTTGGATGTAAGACTAAGGGACTATTCCAGTGTAACCTTTTAATAGATATTATGAAATGACAATCAAATGCAAATTCTTCTCCTGAAGGAGGCTGATTTTGTTTAAATATTTGAACTGTCTTTTGATAATGTTGTAAATTAGAATGGGCACTGAAGTTTTCATTACGGTGTGATGTTTCAAGTTTTATCTTTTAAAATGTTTGAATGTATTTTTTCATAATGACACATTGTGTTGAGGTGTGGTCTCACTCACTCACTCACTCACTCACTCACTCACTCACTCCCTCATTCAAATTCCAAGGTGAATTGTTGAAGTGCAATTAGCAGGTGAAGAAAGATGCCGGGGTCATTTGTTTTATTCCTGTTTTTGTTTCAAAATGTTGATCCCAACCGTGCAGAGATTATTTCACAATGCTTCAAACTTCCTCTTTTCATCATACAGGCCCGCACGCCACAATGTTTAACCATCGTTTAACTTAGCAACCAACTGGATTGACTTAGTTGTGCATTTAAAAAACTCCATTTAAATTTAAATGCATCTTGTTGATTTTAGCTACCATGATGATGTGTTCATAGAGGCCGTTTTGGTGGACGTATGGTACTTTTTGAGGGTACTGGAGTATTTACCTATGGCTACACAAAGACAGTCTCCCAGGTAACATATGCCACATTCACTCTGAATACAATGCTCCATTTAATATCTGTTATGTCAGATAAGTGAACCCCCTTCACCTTCATCATAAGGTAAAAAAAAAAATTGTTTCCCTTTTCCAACCACTCCAAAAAATTGGGTGGGTCGCGGTCGGCTCACTTTCCTTTTTTTTAGTCCAGTCCATAGTGTACACCACATTACCAATTGCACAAGTGATAATGCAAACTATTCACCCTGTCCTAGGTAGATCAGTACAGGACTATTTCCACCAGCTCGAACCAGCTGCAG
Source organism: Ophioderma brevispina (assembly GCA_023653785.1). Lineage (NCBI taxonomy): Eukaryota > Metazoa > Echinodermata > Ophiuroidea > Amphilepidida > Ophiodermatidae > Ophioderma > Ophioderma brevispina. The sequence continues at coordinate 5,580 of JAMKCH010059536.1, read as the reverse complement.
ATATTCCAACAAACCAGGTGCGACTGAATGGAGACAGGCGAAGGACAATGAGGCAAATTTGAATAGGCATATTATGCGAGGCGTATATCTCCCTTTGCATTTCACACAGAATCTTGGCACCTGGTCCAAGCCTTGTAAAGAGTCACTTATCTGCCGATTGAACCAAGGACAGGGGTGATAGGATTGTGTCCATCCTGTTCCAATAATGTATTGTGGTGTACGCTGTGGTTGGACTAAAAAAAGGTTCTGACCGCCGCCCCGCCTCAATTTTGAGTGGAATAAGGCCAAACAATTTTTTTTTCTTCTGCCAGGCGAAGATTAATCCTGAATTGACCAACCCTCATGCAGTGGTACTCTTTCTTATTGTGGTGTATACAGCCCACCATGTTTTTTACACTTCTCATCTTTTACTGATACTGCCTTGAGCTTCAGAGCTCATATTCCAGGCATGGCCATGGTCAGTGATATACATACCCTCACTTGCACCCTAGTGATAGTGACATTCCCCTGCTTGCACTAAAATGAGACTAGTTCCTAACCTAACGGTGCTATGTCCAGTTTTTCTGATTGGTTGGGTCAGATTGCAATGTCTTGCCAGACCAATATCCACTGTGGAATGACTTATAGCCAATTTATATCCAAAATAAACTTTCAATGTGAAATATACAATTGTGGTACGAATGACATTGTTTTGTATGTATATTTTAACACTGCTAGCATTGAACTAATTTCATAAGCATACTAATAGTTCTGTGTGTAACAGCACACCCTTTGTACGCAAATTTATGACAGGTATTAACTACACCATAGTGATTTGGCCTTTGGCACTAGATAAAGAAGTGCCTTAAGAAGTAGGTAAACTGAAGCTTGGTGGTTCATGCAATGTGATTTCTACTTCGAAATATACAGATGTATCAGAAACAGTAACATGAACTGAATTCTTTTTGTTTCACAATAAGGTTGATCATTATGATTGATGCTTGCATAGTATCATTACAATATAGTGAGACCAAACTCCATTTGTTGTTTCTTTCACACATTTTGTGCACTAAAATGCATAAGATTTTCCGTTTTTAGGACGCGTTTTTTTCATGATATCTCAAATTACATCCAGATTGTAAAATGAGCTTCTTTCTTCTTCCTTCATAACATGAAAGTTCATAATAGCGTTACATCCATTGCATCGAATACTACCTTCAGGGTTGTACCGTGCTGTATAGGGCTATTGTAAGTGGCAGAGATGGATGGATGTTTGGTCTTCTGGCTGGCCGGGCTGGGCTGTCTATACTTTGTCTGTCCTTAAGTGCCTTGCCTTTCAGTTGCAGCGTGCTGAAAGACGTAATAATGTATACGACCGCTTTTCTACATTCATACTTCGAGCTGGACCAGATCGAGTATGCATAGTGGGGGGGGGGGAGTTTTTTAATAAAATTTGATTAATCCATTCTACCATCTCAACACCAATTACCAATGAACTTCAAACTTGGTAGGTTGATAATCGTGTTCGCGCTATTTGAGGTCTGATGCTGTATATGTTCCATCAGGTTATGAATATTAATGAGCTTCCTTTGCATATCTCAATAACATGGATAAATCCACTGTACCAACAGCAGATTACTTCAGCAGGTGATAGAGCATGATGTGGTCTGGTACTAAATAGTTTTTCTGCCAGGTTTTGAATATTATGTACTTGGCTGGTATTCTGAAATGGAGTCTAACTTTAGACTTGGGTTTAACCCATGGTTAGTCCTACATGAGTGGACCTTTTCCTTTCGCATATCTCTAAAAATCACCGCAATACTTGCGCCATCCCCCTGCAGAGGGCAGTATACACAGGTGGTTAGTTGGCACAGTTGACCTTTGACCTTGGTATGTGACCTTTGACCTCAACCCATATGAAGGAACCCTTTGCACCTCGACCCAAGTTAGGTTGTAATCAGACTTAACTTTTAAAAGAACGGACCAGAAACAAAAACTTAACCAAACTGAAACATACCTCAGTTGTCTTTGACCTTGGTCCCTGACCTGTGAAATCATCCCCATATGAGGAACCCCTATTGCCCACCTTCACCCCCAGTCTGGTTGAAATTGGACTTTAACTTTTCGGAAGGAGATGCGAAAAACAAAACCTAACCAAAATCTAACAACGGAACATACCTCAGTTGACCTTGACCTTGGTCGCCATGACCTTTGCATCATCCACATATGAAGGAACCTCCTATTGCACTTCACCCAAGTCTGGTTTAAATCGGACTTAATTTTTCGAAGGAGATGCTCAAAAACGAAAACCTAACCCAAAACGGAACATCCATACACATACATACACATACATACATACACTACTATGGACATGCTCACCCTCGCAATATCCCCCTCGGCTTTTCAAGCCAGGGGGATAAAAATGTGCTGTAACATTGGAGAAAAATCTTGCCTTACATTTAACTTTCACCGTATTTTGAAGAAAAAGTTTCAACTCATGTTGGACTAACCCTGTTTAAACCCAGTCATAAGGTGATTACATATAGTTTCATGGCCGCTGCTGCGCAAGCCGTTTGGCGTACGCCGCTTGCTGGATCGAGCTATTATAGTCCAAGGGTCACGATCGCCTGGAACTACATCATGAGTGGCACCGCTCCAGAGTTGAATGCAAGTCAACTCAATGCGATTTGCGCAAAGTGCGGTTGTAGTGGTTCCTCCACTTGCCTTTCACCATGCGGCCTGGGTTTTTCAATCCCCTTTGGAGCCTGTTGTGGTATTTGAATTTGGTGCCAATGTATACCGTTCCTTAGCAGGTTTCTCAGAGAACTTTGGTTTCCCTCCGCATCTAAAATCGGACTGCTTCCCATAAATCCATCCTTTCGTTCTGGTTTACTTGTTGTGTTGTAGCAGCCTAAGGTGCTCCAAAGCAGCGCCCTGAGCACTTAGCGTGTTATAAGAATAAATATTATTATTATTCAACATGTACCTTTAAAACTTTCAAAATTTCAGGATTCCTAATGGTGTATTTTTTGGTGTTAAGGGGTAAATGTGTGGTTTATGGTGCTGCAACTCTTATAACTAAAGCCTTTAATTGCACCACACTTGAGAGACAAGGAAAATTTGGTGAATGGTGGGCTTTTCTTTTTTCTATTTCAGTAAGCAATACAGCAGCGATAAGTGAGAAATTCAGAAAAAAAATGAATTTTGAATATTACTTATAAATCATGGATAAATGTTGCAATGCATTAAACACTTAAATGTTGAAACCAATCACCAAATAGTGTATAAACTAAATTAGAGAAATTTCCATCTCCTGGCAACTGGAACATCAGTGAGGGCTGTGTCTCAAATTTACACTAAACACCCTCAGTAAACAATATCATAGTGTTTGTGTTTGGGTAAAACTTTAACAAGCACACATCCAATGCTTAATCTAACATTTGCCAGGGAAAGGGCTTTTTTTTTCATCTCAAGCATCCATGAAGTTCCAAAATGTGACACAATGTAGTGTTTGTGTTGTGAATATACAATTTCAAGCTAACCACTTGTAAGTTATTTAGCATGCACCGTAACAAAGATACCTTCCATGATTTGTTGTTGAATGTTCCAATTACAATGTTTCATTCGCCAGGTTTTGAATATTTATACCATTGGCGGGTGATTCTGAAAGGGATGCTAACAGTTAGACTTGGGTTTAAAACCAAGGGGGTAGTCCTACATGAGTGGAAGTGGACCTTTTCCTTTCGCATACTCTAAAAATACAGCAAGTAAACTTGCGCATCCCCCGGGCAAGATGGCAGTATACACAAGTGGTTAGTTGGCACAGTTGACCTTTGACCTGGTATGTGACCTGTGAACCGCAACAACATATGAAGGAACCCGTTTTGCACCTTCGACCAGTTGGTTTTAATCAGACTTAAACTTTTAAAAGACGACCAGAAAAACAAAACTACCAAACTGAACATTACCTCAGTTGATCTTTGACCTTGGTCCCTGACCTTTGACATCATCCACATATGCAGGAACCCCTATTGCAACCTTCACCCCCAGTCTGGTTTAAATTGGACTTCAACTTTTCGAAGGAAGAATGCAAAAACAAAACCTAACCAAATCTAACCAACCTGGAACATGACCTCAGTTGACACGCTTGGACCTTGGTCCATTGACTGTGCTCATCCACAATGAAAGGAACCCCTATTGCAAATTTACCCCAAGTCTGGTTTAAATCGGACTTAAATTTTTCGAAGGAGATGCGAAAACGAAACCTTACCAAACTGGAACACACAACAATACACATACATACACATACATACCATACATCATACATCTGGACCATGGCGCACCCACCTCGCAATATCCCCCTCTGATTTCAAAAGCCAGGGATAAAAATGTGCTGTACAATGAAGAAAAATCCTTTCCCGTTACATTTAAACTTTCACAGTATTTTGAAAGAGGAAAAAAAGGTTTCACTCATTTCGTACTACCCTGGGTTTAAACCGCAGGTCATAGGTGATACATATAGTGTCATGCCGCTTGCTGCGCAAGCGTTTGGCGTACGCCCTTGCTGGATCGAGCTATTATAGTCAGGGGCACTAATCGCTTGAAACTACATCATGAGCGGCACCGCTCCAAGTTGAATTCAAGTCTAACCAATTCGATTTGCCGCAAAGGTCTGGTGTTAGTGTTCCTCCACTTGCCTTTCACCAATGCGGCACCTGGTTCAATCCCCTTTGGAGCCTGTGTGGTATTGCATTGGTTGCCAAGTATACCCTCCTGGCAGGTTTTTTCTCTGAGAACCTTGGTTTCCTCCTGCATCTAAAATCGAAACTGCGTCCCATAAAGCCATCCTGTCGTTCTTGGTTTTACTTGTTTTTTGTTGTAGCAGCCTAAGGTGCATCCACCAAAACAAGCGCCCTGAAGCACTTATCGTTTTATAAGAATTAAATATTATTATTATTCACATGTAAGCCTTAAAACCTTTCAAAATTTCAGTTGATTCTAATGGTGTATTGGTGTTTAATGGGGTACTATTATGTGTGGGTATTATGGGTGCTGGCAAATCTTATAAACTAAAGCCTTTAAGTCACCACACTTGAGTAACAAGGCAAATTTGTGAGGTGGCTTTCTTTTTCCATATTTCAGTAAAGCATAAAGCAGCGATACTGTGAGAAATTCGAAAAAAAATGAATTTTTGAAATATTAACTTATAAATCAGATAATGTATGCAATTTCCATTAAACTACTTAAATATTGGAAACAATCACCAAATAGTGTATAAAATAAATTAGAGAAATTTGCATCTCCTGCAATTGACATGCAGTGAGGGCTGTGTCTCAAATGTACACTAAACCCTCGTAAACAAAGATCGAATAAGTGTTTGGTTTGAGGTAAAAAACTTTAACAAGCACAACATCATGGCTTAATCTAACATTGTGCATGGCAAGGCTTTTTATTTTCCTTCAAGCATCCATGTGGAGTTCCAAAATGGGACAAAATGGTAGTGTTTTGTCTGGTTAATATCACATATTTTCGTTCAACTAACCACTTTGTAAGTTTATGTTTAGCATATCACGTACAAGATTACCCTACCTTCCATGGATT
>JAMKCH010059535.1:0-24577 GCA_023653785.1 Ophioderma brevispina | reverse complement strand
GTCAGTTTACCTCCGCCTTTTCTGCAATAATGGGTCGCATGCATTTTCCTCCATTTTAATCACAACTGTTTTCGGTGATAGAATAGAAATAAAGGGTTTGAAGTATTATTTATGGGCCAATAATGTATCTTTCGTTCCGCCGGAAAAAATAAAATAAGGGCTCGGCTGCCCTGGTTCGTCCATTTTCATTTTTTTCCCACCGGTATACCGTCTGCAAATTCTTCGCCCAATAAAGGATACTGCATCACCTTATTTCTTAATTCTGATGCTAATATTTGCCCATCACCATAGGGGGGATTGAATAGGGGGAAATTAGGGTTTTTTCCCTTAACTGGAACCTTAACTGGAAGAGGCTGGTCATGCCTCTCCAGTGCAGTGGGGTGGGGGGGCATGGGGGCTTTTGCCCCCCCCTATTTTTTTCCTTCCCCCTAGTTTGAGTGATTTGAGGTAATTAATAAATACAACAGAAATTGATATAATTTTGTTGAATTTCCTTGAGGGAAGTGGACTCCCTTATGGGCCCCCTTTTAAATCCCCAATTGGATATCCAGGTAAGGGATCTGCAAATCCTCACCTCCTACCTCTTGAAACCTACCCAAATCTTGGTACAGTTGGGTAGCAGCTGTTTTGCAGGAAAACTCAATCCCTAAGCGATTATTGTAAAATAACAATTGATTCAAAAACTCTTGTTCCAAACATATCAAGACCTTTAACCTCCCACCTCCAGAAGAATTGATTATAGCACAAAGCTTTCTTAAAGTGTAAATTCTGTGCAAATGATCTTCCAGAAAAAAAAAAAACTTCCACACTTTCGGATGGGATGAGGTAAGATGAAAATTACTAGGAATAAAATAGGGAGGAAAGGTCAATTAACTCTAAAATTCCCTATGGGTTTTAAAGTGTCCAATCTCCTAGGGATAAGTTTTGCCCCAAGACTACTGGGATGGATACCTATATGGTACCTTGATTCACAGGCACTATGCACACATTATCCCGTATGTTTTTTTCAGTAATGGATTGGCGGGTTTTGGGATGGGGGGAAGAGCAAGAAGAGGGGTAGGAGACTGCTTCTGTTACTGGTTTCCATTATCGTGATTAGGGCACAAGCTACGTCAACTCCGAAGAAAATAGACTGCTCTGTGAAAAGATATAAAGACTAGTATAAGGAACAACTTATGTGGAAGGGCAGTAGTACCACCAAAAACCTGCCTGGAATGGTACACCTGGGCCAAGGTATACTGCTTAGTGCACCATCCTTGGTGTAAGGCAAAGTAGCTTTGTCCCCCTTTATATTCAAACCTCTATATCTGTATGAAGTTTTATCGGCCTATTTATTTTATAGGCAAGGTATGCTTGTGAGGTCATGCTTGGTTCCATTTCATCAACATGCACACCACCCAGTAAGGGTACCCAAACACACACCTGAGGCCATGTATGGGGATCCTTTAAAAAATGACCAAGTATGCATTTCAAGGTAGCTGCCTCAATATTTAGGTTGATACGCAATCCCAATGCTTATTTCATGATGAAACCAGAAATCCATACTGATATCTTTATACTACACATGCAATTTCACTTCCAACATTTTTTTGTCCCGTTGGTGTCATCAAAATAAATTCCTCAATGCCAGATATTATTTTCCTCTTGGGTGAACCTGGGAACAAGGTTCCCTATCTTCCTCCTTGCCTTCAGGGAACACATATCACGCTAACCAAAGAGGCTCACCTCAGGTTGACATAAACCCTTTTGTAGACTATTTGCTGAACTTCTTTCCCCCTGTGTTTCCCCCATTTGAACAGGTGCTGGGACAATTCTGAGAATTATTAGGGAAAGCTCTCCTCTGTACATTTTACTTGTTCATATGACCACCAAACACAAGTATCAGAAAATTGACCTCTCAGTTCTGAATGAGTTTTGATCTCCAAGATACACAAGTTTTGGCTGATTGGTGCTACAAACAGACAAGGTCCCTGAATGTTGTTGGGAATGTTGTACTAGGTATCCATTCAGGTATGATAAAACAATAAAGCACATTTTTTTGAAAGAGCCCCCCAATTTTTCAAATATTTTGAGATTTTTACACAGTTCCATTGGTAACTGGCTAGTAAACTAGTAAGTCCTGGGCCAGATAGGTTGGTCTGGGTACCATCAGGAGTGGCAAAGCGGGGTGGATCAAACTTACTCAGAAACTTCATCTATAAATAATTTTGCATGATAGAAATTCCAAAGTAGTAGCTTAAGCCTGGCTATTTGCATAAACAAAATGGCCGACATTGAAAGGCCTCCATAACATAGTTTTTAGCCATATGTTGTCTTTTTCGGATTCTTTTAAATGAATAAATGCTAACATAGGATGACAATGGACAACCAGCGAACTCAAATCCATTACATTTTAATTAAAACATAATCTGCCTTAATCCAAAATGGCTGCCATTTTCATGAATTTTGAGCATATTTGACTTAATGTCAATGTTCAAGTATCACATGGATGACAAGAACTTTCAAAGGTTGCAATTACACTCCTGTTTTACTATATAACTATAACAGTCTTTATACCAAGACTCGAAGGGAAATTCTAGCATAATGCAATTTGCATTAAGAAAATGGCCGCCTTGAAATTGTCATAATTATTTTTCCGGCCATATCTTGTCTTGTTTAGAAGAAGAAATCTTTATGATGAATATGCTAACACAAGGTGTTGATAAGGGACCAACCACCAGAACTCAACTCATGCATGTTTAATTAAACCTAAGTTGTTAGAAAAAATCAAAATGCCGCCATTTTTGTAAATTTTGAGCAAATTGACTTTACACAGTCATTGGTCAAGGGTAACACATGGGATCAATCTTACACTTACGTATAATTTACACTATTGCACAATTATTATAATCATGTGTGTGTATGCAAGACTTCAAGGGGACGACTTGAGCCTGCTAATTTGCATACACAAATTGGCTGCCATTGGAATTGCGCCTTAACTAGTTCCGGCCATATCCTGACTCATATGAAGAAAATATTTAGGTACAAAAAACTCTCCCACTAAAACATGCTAAAATGAGATGTTTTGATTAAACACAACCAGAATGAAGTCATACTCACATCCATTTTTAATAAATCTAATTGCATATCCCACAATGGTCGCCAAGGTGCCAAGTTAGCATTTCTGTTACTTGCGTGCTTTTTGAATTGTAAGCCACTTTGAATCCTGGGGTTTTAAGTGTTAATATATAAATTCAAAATAAAGTTGTCTATATACATAGTTTGTTAAAGCACCTAATTTGGCATATAGAATATTTGAGGATCCATTTTGTACACGATTATGTTATTTCAGTAATTTCATCAATTAGAGATGTATGCGGAATTTTGGCCATGTTAAATAACATTTAATTTTACCAACGCATTATACCTAACTATTCACCATTTCACAAAGGTTTTCTCATTATAAGTTATTTGCCAATCTAGTCCTCTGTATTTTGCATCCTTTAATAGTCTGTCTCTTCCTCGTCCCATTAATCATCAGAACTGTCCGATGTAATGACCTCACCTTTTCATGTTTTCACATGTCGATACCTTGGGCACAAATCTGTACAGGACAACCCATTAGCCATACATACACAGTCTGGCAACTTGCACACTCTTGGGCAATTATTGCAGGGTAAGAACTCTAAAACGTCTGCAGCAGGTTTGCCATTCATCAACTTGATGATCAAATTTCCATCAGGACGTACAATCCATCAATGACCATTGGGGCTTGAAGTGTCTGGAGAGGCTTCTACGGCACCATATAGTTTGCCCCATCTGCATGAAGGGTTAGGCAGTCCTCACATCGAGGAAGCAGGCCAGATTCAATTTTGGCTTTCTTTGCTGTAAACAATTAGTACCGCAAGTTCTCATTTTGGATGGGTGACCTAGCTACATACTAACAACATGAACTCTTTGAAGTTTGCAAAGAAGTTCATCAGCCAGTAAAGCAAACACTGAGAGAGAGAGAGAGATGTCACTTGTAGAGATTTGTGCATTTGGCCTCGAGGAAGTACCAGCTCTAAAAAGCTCGCAAGAGAGACCGACACACCCCTTTTTCTGGACACCATACTGCACCCAAGTTTGAATCAGTTGAACTTCAACAATGACATTAGCTGCAATATGCTTATGAAGTGTGGAACTCAAAACAAGACAAGGTACATCAAAGGCATGCATTCATATACATTAATTGATGTGACTCTGTCAGCGCATTTGCTGCCAAAGGCAATGTTCTGGACTAAAAGCTCCTCAAATCCCACGTTTACAAACTTCAAAAGTTCACATGTCGTGAACTAGATCACCCATCAAAGACGTGAACAACATGGCCAGCTTCCTCCATTGAGAACTGTCTGACCCTTCATGCAGAGATATGTTCCATTGTCTGTGGTTCTGTTCCACAACCACAGGTAGTGTCCTGTAATGCTACCAGGTAGCCCACTTCTGCAAAGAAACCTTAGATCGGCTGATTCTAGTTCTCAATCTGTTGAAACATCGCCATTCAGTCCATGAGGAGTCAGCTCCAGGTGGAAGATGCTCATCACGTTCAATACCAATAGATGTTACTTGGTTGATAGCAAGTCTTTCTTTCCACAATGCAACTCTCTTAAGCTCCTTAGCGACTGATTCAAGAGGTCGGACTTTGCTTTAAGAAACTCTCTCCGGAATTAAGGTGGTTGGCAGCTGGTCTCTGCCCGGACATAATAATAATATAATAATACAACCATTCTTATATAGCGCATTACACACGAAGTCTCAATGCGCTGATTGCCAATTATTATTACGCTGCCGTCAGGAAATCGTCACAATCATTCATTTCGCTTCACCTAGGTGGCAGCTGGCTAAGCGCACAACCCTATCAGCACTTAAATTGTAATATCACCCATAACAGCTCCCCAATTGTCGCTTGGGTGGACGAGGCAATCGAGACTACGTATCTTGCCCAAGGACACAAACACGTTGGCCACGGCGGGGCTCGAACTCACGACCTGCTGGTCACGAGTCCTGCGCTTTTCCGCTGGACCACACGTGCTCTCATAGGGTGCTTCACATTAGATACTTGACAGCTACGCTCTTGCATGCTCGCTACACTATCACAGATGTCTGATGGGACAATTCCTGCTAAAATGTATACGTTCTCCGTTGGTGTTGGACGAAGACATCTTATGATAAGCCGGCAGGAGGCATTTAATGCTGAGTCAAGTTTATTGCCATGGGTTGATCTTTCCCATACAGGGCATTGTTGCTCCAACAATGGGCAGACCAAGAGATGTTCCATTGTCTGTGGTGCTATTCCACAACACAGGTAGTGTCCTGATCTGCTTCCAGGTAGCCTCACTTCTGCAAAGAAACCTTAGATCGGCCAATTCTGGTTCTCAATCTGTTGAGAATCGCCATTCAGCCCATGGGGAGTCCGCTCCATGTGGAAGATTCTCACCAGGTTCAATACCAGTAGATGTTACTCCCTTAAACTCCCTTTAAGGCGGTTGGCAGCAGGTCTCTGTCCGGACATAGTGTGCTTCACATTAGATATTTGGCTGCTTCACATTAGATCCTGGGGCAGCTACGCTCTTGCATGCTCGCTACACTACTAACTGTTGGAGCAATTCCTGCTAGGATGTATACGTTCTCCGTTGATGTTATTGCGTGAGCATACTTTACTCTTCGTCTTCTTGATGTGGGTCTTATAAGAAAGAGTGCGGTCCCAACTCCTAGGTAGACAGGGTTATCGCAGTGCTCCAGGGGTTTTCCAGACCAGGTTACTTTAAGCTGACGTTTGGCTACACGGTTGCGTAGATGGAAAGTACACACTGTGTCTTGGACGGAATCTGCACGTAGGTGGTTTCCTAGTACTTAGGAGAGTTTCTTTCAAAGCTTTGGAGAGTCTCTTCAACAAGTGTGAAGTCTGCATCTTGTGCGCTAATCCAAGATCGTCTGCGCATAGATAAAATGACAGGTTCCCGCCAACTCCTAGGGTTGCTTGTGGTTATAGATGTGAAACAGAGAGGTGCGAGCACACTCCCTTCTGGTAGTCCATTATGAGGACTACTTCATCGGCTCTCTTCGCTCCTAGATGAACAAAGAACATCCTGTTTGCAAACTACCCAAAACAGCTTATATGGTGGCGTAGTCTTCAAGAGGACTAGAGTGGCAAATTCTTTTGGGTTTTTTTTTTGTTAATGCGAACTTGTGAGTTGGTCAATAGCTATGTAGAATAATGCGGTAGGTTAGTATTGTTATAGATACAGATTGATAGCGATAATGCGAATCACTGGCAAAAAAAATGGTAATTCATGGGGCAAAATGTGAATTAAAATATTGAAATAAACTACTGAAAAAACACCACTATAATTGTAGTGCAAGAATTGATCATCAGATATTCTGTATGAAAAAGAAAGTGATTTAAAACTATATTAAGTGAGGTAGTAGTATTCTTGGTTGTCAGTTTTAGGAGCATTTACCATAAACTCAAGGAAAGGGTCACTCTATGATTTTTTGTCGGGTGGTTTTAAAGGTAGTTAGGGATTAGACATATGAATTTCAGGTGCAATAGATTAACACTTAAAAATGCCATGATGAAAACTGGCCACATGTAAAAAGGCAACCTAAGTGCTGGAATGTTGGGTAACAATGGGGTTTTTTAGGATATATGCAATAAGGTTTATTAAAAAAAAAAAATTTTTTTAGATGGCCACGAATTAATTTGAGTGTTTTAATCAAACACCTCATTTTCCAGTTGTGACCTAAAAAATATTTCTCAAAGAGTCTGATATAGCCGAAAACTGTTTTATGGCCCCGACAATCTCAATGGCGGCCCAATTTTGTTATTCAAATTACTTGCTTAAGTGTCACCTTGGAAGTGCTTGCATCCATACATGTTTATAGTTATATTTGAGCAATAGTGTAATTATAAACTTTAGAGTCACGGTAGGAAAGCACGTGATTGAAACTGGCCACCATTTAAAAAGCAACCTAAGTGCGGAAATGTTGGGTAACAATGGCGGGTATTTAGGATATATGCAAATATGGTTTATTAAATAGATGGCCATGAATTCATTTTGATTGTTTTTAATCAAACACCTTCATTTTAGCAGTTTTGAACCTATAATATTCTTCCCCAACGAGTCTGGATATTAGCCGAAACTAGTTATGGCGCAATTTTGGCCGGCCATTTTGTTATTCAAATTTACTTGCTTAAGTGTCACCTTGGAAGTCTTGGATACATACAGTTTACAGCAATAGTGTAATTATAAACTTAGAGTAGTGTAAAGTCATCCATAATGATACCTTGAATGTTGAAGTCAACTTATCTCAAATTACGAAAATGGCGGCCATTTGGATTATGCAAATTAGGTTAATTAAGAATGTAGGTATTTGACTTCGGTGGTTGTCCATTAGAACAAACATCTCATGTTAACCTTTTTTTACCAAAATAATCCTCTACAAGACAGGGTATGGATGAAACCAGTTATGGAGCCAACTGAATGGCAGCCATTTGTTATGCAAATTAGCAGGCTTTAAGTACTCCTTTGGAAAGTCTATCATGCAGGAAATAGTTAAGTTGAAGGTGAACAAGTTTGTAGTACTCTCGTTTTGCCACTCTATATGGTACCCATATGTCAAATATACCTCGTGGGCCCAAGCATATAATACCTGTGCATGGTTAAGCTAAAAATGTTATCCCTGTCGCAAAGGAGGAATTTTATAACTAGAATAATTACTATCTGAGATCCTCAGATAATAATCAATGGCTGATGGAAGCGGTCTTCCAATATGAAATTAGCTGGGAAATAGCGCCATGTACGTGTCTCGCTACATTGGTTGTTTTATTGCTTCAGGAAATAAGTTAGAGGTTTTAATTTCCTTGAGGTTGACACTCTTTCTCATGGACTGACATAAACTAGCATTTACAGCTCTGCCGTTAAGTGCCATCTGGGTCCCATTCTAATTACAAAATCGCTATTTATGATAAATACATATGTTTAGCATCTCGTTCGCCAGATGTTTAGTTTTTAGACAATACCAACATAAACTGTGGATGGGAAAAAATATCAAATTTGAAATTGGGCGCTCTTCAAAAAATGTTGATTGTTATTGCTTTAAGTTAACATGGATAGCTATATTAAGTATACGGCCTGTAACAAAAATCATCTTCTCCCTTTCCAGTCCATGCAAATTGAATGGTTGAATGATGGATTATTGGATTTTGGGATGAAGTAGTATTCTGCCACACATCCTCAACATGCATTTATTCCATTGAGGCTGCCAAATTCATAGGGTGGTGGCAAAATTACAAATTATTTCTGTGTGATCTTCCGTTTTACCTGTGTCTCAAACCTAGGAATATTATAGCAAATTTTGAAGATTAAACAAATACCTAAAACCTTACATGTTAGGCCCTACTCATCCTTTGATATTTGTTCAGTTGGTACTCCTAGGTCCTAGTTGGGGTGCAGCGGCAGTGTGAGAACCCCGGGTTGCCAAAAATTGTATGTAATCAACCCATTTTTACTTATCAGAGGTCCCCAACACCCTGACGCACCCCGAGGTTCTTCCAGGGCCCAGGTATCTTGCTATTGCGGTAATTGACCTGACAGGATGTCGTTTTCACTTAGCATTTGTATATCAGTTAGAGAATCTACATCTTCTTCCCCAAAACCACACTTTATTCCCCAGGAGGCATTTCCGTTGTCAATACTTTGGAAAAAAATCAATTGCAACTGGTGTTTAAGCAATGCCTGAATAAGTATTTTGTTACTGTTGAATTGAATCAGTTAGCAGACAAGGTGACAACAGATTGATTAGAAGTGGGCCAAAAACCAGCCCTGTCAATGTATGCAGTTCAAATAAGCAAAATGAGTCCTAGCTGCTTGGCCCACATCAAAATTCTGTTTGGATGTTTTTATCGCTCAATCTTTTGACATTTTTTTACTGAAAACCAATGAATCTTGGATTGCGTAAGTTGTTCAGAAATTGAGGAGTCTTGAAATTAAAGGCAGTATGACATATTTTTGGATTACATCTTAAAAACTAAAATTTATATTAACTTATCATTCACATTGATTTGAAGGATAATCTAGGAATTCATGTTACTAGTAGATAGGAAGCTGGATGGGTGTTGATTGTCAAAGGTAAAAATTTGCTAGAAGAAAGAGTAACTGAGTACTATGAGCCCTCATCCTGCCCCCCCAACACTCACTTATCAAGTATAAAATTCTGAAAAACTTCCTATAGCAAATTACTTGAATATTTATCATCCGTAACCCTAATGCCTTTGGTTTGGTCTCCCGAGAGGAAGGGAAGGGGTAAATGGTGGAAGCTAAAGAAAGATTGGACATTCGGGTGGGATTCGAAACCCGGGGCCCTGGCGCTCCATTCCCATGAGCAGGGGATGGCAAGCCACGGGGGAGTCGCTGGCCCCAGTCAGTGATTTTGTGCCTATATTAGACCATGGGACGTGGACCAAATAAACAACTGTATAACAAATTCTGTAGTCCCCATCGGGGGGGCTAAGGGAGGAAAACCAAGTGTAAATTCATAATAAATTGTTACGATCACATAACTGTCTGTTCCCGCACATAAAACTGGCACATTTTCTTAAAAATATATAAAATGTCACCTCAATCTTGTTTCCCATGTCAGAGACCAATGGATATTGTAATGGATAGACTTCAGCAAACCATGAGTAAAGATATTCAATGCCGGTCATGTGGGCCATGTTATAGCAGTGTTATCACCTCCACGATCGGGTTGAGTGACAAATACCCGTCCTCTCTCACAATAACTAACCAGTGTACATTATTAATATAGGTCGTTGACCATAACTTTTCTTCTGAAAAGCGGTAAATGAAGAGAAATGAAGTTAGCCAATAAGTTAAGGATTTTGGTTCTGCAACAAAGTTGTTGGTCAAAGCTTGCCCAGCAACCATTTCTTATTGATTGTTGTTCATGTTTCTTCCTTTTCGAATAATGATGAAAAACATGCCAAGGTTAAATGACCACACACTATAGAGTCAATATTTATTTGGAAAAGAGGTTAATGTACAGTGTGAGTCAATAAAAACCTTACATTCAGGAAAGATTTTTCTTCAAAGGTTAAATGTTACTTTGCTTAAATGTTTGCTTTGGGGTTTAAGGATTAAACATCTATTAAAATGGCTATCAGGAAGATTTTTATTTGGCGTCTTTTGGGGACTTTGGGTTCAGAAAACTATGTCGATTTTGCAGAGAACCAAAAATTCTGTTTGGCCCGATTTTAGGCATACCAAATGCGGAGAGATTGACACCGACGTACACCAATAACTCATTATAGCAAAGACAATTCACACATGAAATTTCAGATGGTATCGATTTCTCTTGACCAAAAAATATTTATAGTTTGATTTTATAAGTAAAATATCGTCAACAAATTAAAATTACCATTGTTCAATCATAAAGATGTCAGTATGAAAAACACTCCATATCAATTTCTTAGTTCATGAACATAATGAACACTGCTTAGAGATTCTTGTTACATATCTAAGATTAAATATTTTGCACAATTACAGTTTACTCAGCATCCATAAATTGCGGAGAAGAACTAAGCTGAAGTTTCTGTAAACAAATTGGAGTTAAATTAAAAAATTCAATATGGAATTTTTTTTTAAGAGGAATACAAAACCTTCTGGTTTCACTTTGGCTTCCAAATTTCGTTGTAGGTTTAAAACCATGAAATGTTGCTGAACCAAAGAAACTGTGGCCTACACCAGCTTATCTTGACTTTCTTATTGGAATTGAGCATTTTTTCACTCAGCATTCGGTTTTGAATCTCCGGGATATATTTTTATAAATCTTCAATTCTCCCACCTTATAGTTTAACAAAATTTTGGTGTGTTTAATGGTTTCACTCAAATCACTGCTGAATGAAGACCTGTACTTCTGTAAACGACTGCATCGTGTTTGGCTCAAAATCGGGCCAAACAGGATTTTAAGTTTCTCCACAAAATGGCATAACTGTTCCTCCAAAGTCCAAATGACACAAAGGGGGAAAACGTTTCTGAAGCCTATTTATCTCTCTTTATAATCAAAGCAAAATTTGAGAAAAAATAATTCTTAAACTATTTTAATTATTTTTTATTTGAAGTAGAGTTTATAATTGACTCACACTGTATTTGTCCTGAAAAAGTACTCCGTCTTAATTGGAGAGCGTAACAAGCTGAAATCTAATCAGCTGCGCGACAATATTATAACAATGGTCCTGCACTCCAGATGAAAGGGAATTTGAAGGGTTTTTGCACCGCATACAGGGCCGGTGATGATTGAATATCTTTTAACTCCATTGTTTGTTGAAGTCTATGTGTATCCACCTAGTCACTGCTCTTGGGGAAAATGCAATTGACGTGGACATTTTATTCTTTTTCCAGAAAGAAAATGTGCCAGTTTTATTTGTGGGAACAGACGATTATATGATTTAATAATTAATTATGAATTAACACTTGGTTTTACCCCTAGCCCCCCGATGGGCACAAAACCACAGCATAGAAGGACATGCCCCATCGTCTATATGAGGTTGGGGCGATGAGTGTCTTCGCTCTTTTGGGACTTGACTCGGGAAAGAAATTGCGAGCCTAGTACATGGCGCACACAGCTATATCACATGGTAGCCTTTGCACTTACAACCATCGTGCATTCACTTGAGTTTTGTCATGATTAAATAAAACTTTTAAGGATTGCTCAAATTCAACAGTCAACACAGGATTTAAACATTGGGGTGTGCACATAGATTTTAGATTTGTAAAATTTGAAAATTTATAGTTTACTGATAATGGCCGACGTCTTAGCTATCTGCTCCACCCTTCCTTAAATTTGTAACAGAACATGGAATCTGAAAGCATATGGAAAAAAAGAAGTGTATTTTTTTTTTTTTTTTTTTAATTATTAAATGTTAAGATGTTAACTGTAAGTTAATTTAAAGATACATAGGTACATTTCCAGAAAAAGTGCCCACCCAAAAAAAAATTTCCCAACCACTTTTTTCATATTTAGTTGCTGTCCAATGCATTAAATCACACTGGAAGTGAATAAGTGAAAAATGTTCTCTTTATAATAAAAAGATTAGTAGCATTGCTGTATGCACAACAGAAAAATCAAGCACGATCCTCCCCCCGGACCGATTAGGACAGCAGGCAAGTTCAAAAATATATGTTTTTGATTTATTGTCAATAAAAACTTGTGAAATGTTTTGGTAGGTGTCCTGCAACTTCAAGTGCAAATTTGGAGAAAATTTATATCCTCTGAAAATCAGCTTTTGTCCCTTTACTCAGTGTTGTAAGCCTACTGATGAGGTCAACCCAAGCAAGGAGGGACACCTTTCCTGCCCTTTCACCCTAGAAGTTATATTATGATGCGTCCCCCAGTATCTGTACCACTGTTTTCCTCGCTGTACTGTATGTAGGTTGTGAAGGGGCTTGTGTTAGTATTAATAAATGTTTGGTTAAAATTGTCTTGTAGTCATCCTGGGAAAAGGTTCACTTTGCAATAATGTAATGATACATTCAAATTTTCTCAAATGTAAGTAATAAACCTGTTAACGCGAATGTGTAAGTTGTCTTCTGCGGGTAAACACACCGCATACTCAAACCGCGAACCCTTGAGGCCTAATCGATGGGTTGCACACTGAGTGTTAAAGTTATTATTTTCCAATCTGTATTTGAGCCAAGGACGGTCTATTTGGGAATTTCTCTCTCTTTTCATTACCAGTGTGAAAGGCTATTCTCTCTGTTGCCAGGCATCATAGCTAACTTTTCTTTTTCGGTTATTGGTTTGCATTAAGTGGAGCTGTTTAAGAAATGTTATAAACGATTGTAGGGGTGAGACGCAGCCCTGTGGGATGGCTGGAGTTTGAATAGCAGTGCCACATGATAGTTTGAATTAGCAATTATGAATAGGGTTGTTTGAACTGGACCACAGAGTCCCATTGGATTTAGCAAGTAACTGGAAAACATGATTTAGTTGATCACGTCGTGAGCTAGTGAACACGGGCCTGGGGTGGTAGAAGAAGGCCAACATTGCCGGGAAGTGGACAGAATGTACGACATGAACGGTTTATAGGCTTGATACGCTTATCATATGAGAATAAGGAACAAAATTTGAATCTGTAGAGAGAGTTCATAGAGTAGTATCAATAAAAATGTGAGCAAATTGATGGTAAACCTTGTGTAACATAAAGGGGAAGTTACCTGTCAAAAAATTAAAATAAATGACCAAAAGGCTCCGATAATTATTAGACCACCAGTTTTGCTCATTTAGTCGTTAAACACGGCAGATTTGCCAGAGGATAGGGGGTGGGAATATGACCCCGTGTGCAGGATTTAACTCAAATTTGTAATAAGTTATATGTTGGTGTCAGCATAGCAGCTTCATGTGAGAGAGAAAAATCATATAAAAATCAGATGATTAGGCACCCACCTTTAAGGTGCGTAAGAAAACAAATTATGAGAAAAATCAAGAATTCTTGAATCGTTTTCACCATATCCAGGGTTGATTTTCTTGACAAATATCTTCAAAATTTTACACTACTTGACGAAAATTGCTCCCACAAAAATTAGTCAGACATAAAGCGACCCGGTGTTGTATGGCATGCATGTTTCTTTTGTAATCCCAAATTAATCTAAATGCACTAAAAGGCGATCAAAATGTTTCCCTGGTAACCCAAAATTGAGGGGTTTGAGCAGTGTGCGAAAAAATAATGTTCCTTCAGAAGCAATAGCAATATGGACAGGAGGCAAAGTGGCACCAACATAAATTCAAGATAATAATAAAAGCATTAAATCATCAAATGAATTTGCACCTAAGAAGGTGAATAAAGGGCCAAATCTCATTTACTGATAAAAAAAATGGTTAATCCGGGGCCACTTGTATTCCAAGGTGGATATCATGCTCGGTATGCGCCTCCCAAAAACGTTTTACCTAAACGCGTATTCGCTTGTCAAGAAAAACACCTAAGCACGTCTTTCGGTTGATTTTGCTACCCTAAATCAAAGTTACTCTGGGCTTGATTTCATTTTGCTTACCCTAACAGTGTTTTGGTTTAATTTTAACAACCCTACTAAACAAGTAATTTGCATGACAGTTTAAAAATTTACACCCACAAACAAGCATGTTGAATCATTTGCTACCCTAACGAGTATCTTTATAAAATGTACCTTAACCCTTTACAGGCGATAGGCTTTTGATTTAACTGCCGTAAAAGGAAAGTTTTACAACATGATTTCATCGAAAAGTTTGTTATTTCACTCTTTTGTGTAAAAGCATCAATTGCGCATTATCTATAGGCCTAATAAGTTTAAAATTTAAATCCATATTAAATTTAAATGTCAGTTCTTTAAAAGTTGTCCCTAGTTCTTAGAAATAAGGGGTCTTATCGGGGTCGTAATTGACAGTTTTTGATTGACATAAATTAGAGACAGACAAAATCCGTTTCTTACGCACATAGCCTACATCTAACGATCATTCATGTGTAGAATAACACGCGAAAGGACATGAACTCCAAATTTAAGGTTATATAGTAGGATACGGCGAACGACAATAGAGAAGAAAAAAATAAGCTAATAGGGTGAAATCGGTTTTTTTTAATCACTCGGGGAAATCTCATTATGAAATCAGAAGAAAATCGGGAACAAAACTCACATTTTTCCAGCATTTTCAATGCAATTTTTACAAGTACTTAAAATATTACACCCTAAAACAATATTTTTGCGACGTTGAAAAGCATACCCTTATTTTGAATTTTTTGACGATTTTGTAAACACTAAACCAATGTACGCGCGTAAATAGCCGATCTCAAAAAAACGACCCTAATTACGAGTTTATACACGAGCATGATATCCAACTTGGAATACAAGTGGCCCCCCGGGGTTAAGTATGAGCAGTGATATCCAAAAATTAGGTCGATGTCTGATACTTGTTCCTATTCACTTAGTGTGAAAAGTCGAGCTTAATTCTAATTCTGCATTAGCATATTTCAGCAAAGTATATTTAAACGTTTAGCCCGAAGGAAGGAAATATATTGTTTCAAAATTTGGATTTGTTTTGTAAGGAAGAAAAACAAGTGCTTTGCAACTTGGATGCATTTCCTGTAAAATTAGAACACTTGTATGAACATTACCATTGTTAATTTATTTGTGATATAATTTCACCAGCAGGTTTTGTAATAATGTAATCCAAATCAATCAGCTGTTCTTTTATTAACACTTTGTCAGGCAGAAGTTTACACAGTTTGTAAATGGTAAAATTCTGATGTGTTGTGAGGGGAGGGAGGGGGAGGACGTGCTCCCCCCGGACTCAAATTGGAAAGTGGGTTAAACAATTAGCAATTTTTTATCCCGGGAAATCCAGAATAGGCCTAAATTTGGCCCAAATTAATATCAATTGGGATGTTTCACACACTTCAAAAGCACTTAGTGCAGGTCACGGGGACAACTTGGGAATTTTGCTTTTCCCTGGCTTGATTGCCGGACCAACCTCATTCTGCCTTGTGTACTTTTGTGCACAAGTCTTCATTTACTTTATCTTATTGAATGAGTTGCTGGTTGACAATCATTTGTTTGTTTTGTTTAACATAAAATGTGATATGTATACAGCTCGGGCACAACATACGTTCTGAAGGCGGAGAAAAAAAGCCTGGGTTAGCACAACATACACATGTTTTTGTTTGAGCAAAAGCCATTAGCTCAACAATTACGCTACAAAGAAGCATTTCCAGATTTGGTATATGATATATTTGTGAAGGTAGTGGTACAAAGTCCTGATGTACATGGATGCTTTATCAAAAGAAATTGAGACCCCCTTAGTTAAATCACAGCAATTGATTTCTGCACATCATAACCTCTTAAAAATATGCAAAAATAAACTGCTCATGAAGTTGAAGTTATTGTCCAATTAGCATGCAATGCATCATGTTCTCTGCAGGATATGGGTGTAGGTAAACCAGAGAGACATCTTTGTCCCACTTTTAATGTCAAGAAGCTACCTTGTACCAAGTTACATGGATGCTGTGATCAAGTTCCTGTAATGAATAGATGAATTAAGTATTTCTTCTATTTTCCATTTTGTTTTCCTTTCTGTAGCCTGTAGGCTGCGATTACCAGCTGAATTCCACAGCCGTGGAGGACAGATGTGGCATATGCAATGGTGATAACTCCACCTGTAAATTAATGAAAGGAAACAATATAGTTGTCAGCAGAGCAGGTAAGTGTATACGGAATGGGCTCACGATTCCAAGAAAACTGTCACTAAATTTTGGAATAAGAATGTTGCATAAATGCAATTTGATAGCAGTATTGGTTCGGAGCCCTATTGAATGATAGAAACAAAAACTTTGAAGTCCACTTTTGAGATAGAATCAACCAAAACATGGATTCCCAAGTGACTGCAAGCCATCTCAAAATCATGCGAGTGCAACAAGGTTGTAAGTACAATAGCTGCTATGTGATACATCTGTGTGCTGCCATATATTAGGATGACTCAATTTGTCTTTCCTTGAGTCAGTGGCTCTTGAAATGTTTCTTCCGGCAACATTGTCGTTTCAAGAACCATTTCATGCGTAGTGACCACAGATTTGACATAAATAGTATGTTTGATAGGAATTTCTGACAAATGGCAGCTATTGTACTTATGACCTTGTTGCACACAACGATGTGCAATACAGATCCTACCAGTATTGAAAGGGTTATTTTGAGTTGTAAATGAGAATTATGGGTCGGTCGACAGATTTTTGTTTATTTGGTGTTGATTTGCATAAAAATGTTTGAGTTAGCAGGTTTTTCTAGAATCGTTCAGGTACGTTAGGGCAAACAAACTTTTTTTCCTTACATGTTGAAAACATTCTAATGGAGATTTGATCACTCAACTGAAATCATGTTTGCAACACGTAAGGTCATGTTACTTCCACTTGCTTTCATAGATGGAAATTTTCACTCTGTTCCCACTTTTTGGAGTGAGCCCTGTTGTCACTCCTTCATAGCGAAATCACTCCTTTTTTTGAGTGTTCACTGTAGTAACTTTTTCAGAGTGAAATTCTCGCTTTTTGGAGTGGGCCCTATAGTTGCACTTTTTGGAGTGAAATTTGCTCTTTTATCAAGTACCTTATGTTTACTTAATTGTACAAGTTAATATTATGCCTTGTTATGCATACAAAGGGTATTTTTTAACCAAACTGTCCCGTTCTTCACCCCTAAAATCTATAGCCACACCATTGCAGAAATGGGTGTTATATTTATCTTTGCATTGAGCCCAAGACCATCACTGTCAAAGACCTCATCAATCTAATTGCGTTCCTATTTGTACTATTTGAAGTAAATTGATGACATTTAAACTATACCGCTCAGAGATCAAAGTAATGGAATAGATAAACTAATCTTTTGTTGTTCTGCATGTGTGACCATTCAATTTACTCTTCTTTTAGGCCATCTGCCTTGCATAGCTATTGATCAGTCATCCATTCTGGCAGAAGTCAAAATTGGTGATTTAAATTTCAGTCGTGACTGCACTTTCAGCTTGCGGCTTTCACACAACCTAAACTTTACATTATGACAAGGGCTACATGTCCACTTTGTTACTAGCAAAACTTCTCAATCGCAGTCTCAAAATCTTTATTTCCATGCAAAATATATATAATATAAAACAAACTGAAAAACATGGAGGAGGTGAACAGAAGACCCAAAAGACATGTAAACAGACACCGCCTGAAGGAAAGATAAATAAAAAGTTAATAATAATTTCTTGGCTATGGTACATGCATGTGTTGCTTGATGCATGAACTGCACCTATGTGCAACCCAGTGGTGTGCCGTTTTGGCAGGCATACCTAGTAACTTGACCAAGAAATTATTACTACCAACTATAGAGGATTCGCACTGCAACCATCAATACATTAAGGGCAGTATACAACCCCACCCCACCGACACTAGCCACACCAACCCCAAAACTCGATGTGAAGTGCCAAAGATTATGGTGTGAATCACACGATACGACACATACACATAAACAAAACTGTACAACAGTTGTCTGTTTTAATTAATAAAAGATAATCACACATCCAAATCTCTAAAGAAAAATTATTTGTAATTTTGGATTAATTGATTTTGTAAATCCTAAATTGATAAATATTTTTAGATAGTGAACACTATTTGGTAAAGAATTCGTAGGAATGTGGTCTGCAGTCTAACCACTTTTGATGCAGGGGTTTTTTCAGGTTTATAATGATGATTGGTTGGCCCAAATCTTGTTTGATATTAATACTCTTTTAGAGAAAGATTATGAAAAACCATTGGGTAACAAGACATAGAGGGTGCTTATAGATGACAACATTTATCATTGCAATGAGCCAAAACCATCACTCTGTCAAGGACCTCTCAATCTAGCTTGCATCTCCTATCTTGAACTATTTAAGTAAATTGATGACATTGTAAACTTACCCGCTCGCGATCAAAAGTAATGGGAAGAGATAACCTAATCTTTGTTGTGTACTTGTGACAATTCAATTTATTCTTCTCGTAGGCCATCTGCCTTTTCACTAACTATCACTCAAGTCATCAATTCTGGCAGAAATTCCAAATTGTGTGATTTAATTGAGTCGTCACTGCACACTTTCAGCTTACACCTTTCACAGACATAAACTTTGCTTTATGACAAGGGTTACACCCCTCTCCCCTTTCGTTACAAGCATAACTTCTTTCTGGATTGTGCATCCATTGAGCAAAAAGATATATATCAAAAAAGTAAGTGCAAATTTTTATCTGTGTTTGTTTGTTTGTCCAAAGGACAATGGAAATTGTGTAGAACTGGTTACTAGTTGCCCATTTTTATTGGGATTTTTCATCCAAATATAAGCTAAGTTTAGGAATAAAATATACTATGTGAATAATAAAAAAATTGCGTGCAAGGATTGGTGAATTGCGAGGTGATTTGACCTTAATACCCGCACCTACATCATAGATGGTTGTATGTTGTTTTTATAAAACCACCTCTAATATACTTCCAAATGTTGAAAAAAATGAACGAATTGATTGAAAAATAAGCAAGGTATGCCCAATTTTGTATAACACACTGCTTTTTGCGCCATTCTATGGGATTAAACACATTAAACTGTGTTTGTGAGAATGTTCTATCAATCAATATCATGCCGTTGTCAACTTAATGCTACATTTTCTGATTATTTCAACTACGGATTAATCAATGAATGTAGTTTATACCAATGTGCCAACGGATATGACAAATACAAACACCAAGTCACCTGCTTGAAGAGCAAGAAAACAAGATCTTCCATGTTATGATATTGCAAAGGAGTGTAGTTCCTTATTGGCAAGGCTTTATCTAAACCTACGATTACAGTAGTAGTGGTGAAACCCTTTTCATTTAACATCAAGATTAATTGGGTGTGATTTTGTGTGAACATAACATTCTTTTTGAAGAATATAAATGAAATAAAAAAACCCCCAAATTAAAAATTTAAACCAAAATAGCATGGGTCATCATTCTTTCATAATGCTAGGCCCCCTATATCTACATAACCTATTCTGGCTTAACTGTATTAAATCCCATGGATGGAATGGACGAAAAAGAGGTTGTACTTACAAGTCATATCTGGCTATTTTTTAATCGTTTCTTTAATATTTTTTTCACCATTGGAAAGTATTTAGATTTGTTTATTAAAAACACAACAAAATCTATGATGATCCAGTGATTTTATCAAGATCAAGTTCATCTGCAATCCTTGCACAATTTTTTTTTATTCATCGTAGTATATATTTGTTTAAATGTGCAAAATTGGATTCTTTAAAAAAGCAGCAGAATCCTTTTGATTGATTGCCGTCATATTTGTTCCCTGTGATTATCGGCAAAACCTTTTTTAAATATGTGTCAAAGTTTGGGCTTTATCTCATTTAATAGGCTTATATATTTTGCCATGCTCAGTACTGGTTACAATAAGAAATACTAACACACACACACACACCTAAAAATGCCACATGCATGCATATCACATAATCTCAAATATATCCTGAAAAAGGATGGTTTACCAGGGAAATATCCACTAAGGGGCAGATTGGAGTTGCTGTTATACTCAAAGTGGACTAAGAGGCTAAAAAATAAGTAAGATAGCCATATTGAAAGGACACTTTTTGCGGGGATGCTTTTGCAGCTCCTAAGAAGAAGTTTCAGCTGGAATCTGCTAAACAAGGTGTGGAAGGCAACAGTATAATACAAATATAATTTTTCACTTAAGACCAGTTTAATGACTGGCTTCTAATTTACAATTCTCACAATTTACAACACAGTGGCATCACGCGGTTCTCTTGTCAGTCCCATTTAAGGGTTGACATCCGCTGAAAACAACTAACAGGCTCATGAAGGGTCCGTTATGATCCATAGAACGAAAAAGGTTTGAAGTTATTGTTAGTAGCTGTTGTAATGAGCATTTCACACACAAAACAGCAGTATAGTGAAAATCAAAGAACAGTGACCTGTTCCTGGGTAATATTGTATTATCTTATGCAGGCCATGGATGCAAACTGTGAGAATTAATTTTGGTGCTTTATGGTTATAAAAAGTTAAGGAATAGAATTTCATTTGATTTTGGTGCACTTTGTACTTGACCTGTTTCCTATTGGTTATTGCTGATTCATTGTTTTAATTCCAGGGCAGTAATGGGTCATTGGCCACGTACATGACCTTGAGTGGACGTAATGTGCTTCTATTGGGGACCTTTACGGAAAAGAGACGGTAAGGATGAAATGTGCTCAATAGAAATTGACGTCCTCCACTAATTTACCGGTAAATTCAACCGGCAAAATTTTACTTCTCGAGGAAGGAAAAATAGCGGTGTCACTATCCGTGGTACCGCCAATAGAAAACCAACACTCCCTTCCGCGGACAGTTGCGCATGCACGCGAGGAAACGGAAATTGATAATACCGAGTGATTACGATCGACGATAGGCCTACGCGTGGAGTGTAGACTAGGAGATTGGGATATGATTCGGCCTGGATTCGGCGGTGCCTCCTTGGGGAATTACTTACGTACAGCTGCTTCTCGCCGCTTGTACAACTATTACCGTCGAACCCTCTCTGACGTTCACGAACATTTAACCCCTCTAACCCATCATTTGCCTCTGATTTTGATGTAAATGTCAAAATGACTTCAATCCTACTATCGCAAATCCGCCATATTTTGGTTGAAAATAAACCCCATAATGTGCGTTGACCTCAGTGTACGACCTTTGCCGGCAAAGTTTTTTATGTGGAGTTGATCGAGAGCAGCCAGTTAGTATTTACCGATAAACAGTACCCAATAGAAAATGACCGTTATTCCACCTTTCCTTCTCTTTCCCGGTAAGAGTGATTTCCCGGTAAAATGCAGGAGCTTCAATAAAAAACACGGCTTGTAGACAGTGGACATGCGTGTATGGCATTAACAGGTTAGGGTTTGCACTTACAATGGCTTTCCTTTGGACAAATGATTTGCCATTTGTAGATTTTTATTAAAACTTCACTGGGGAAAATGTTTGGGTAAATTTTGCCCAATGGTGATTCAGAAACCAACAGTCTAAATATTTGTGCTAATTGGAATTTAATACTTAGGCAATTCAGAGGCCAATTTCCTTAAAGATTACTTAACAAATCTGATCAAAAATGTGATACGGGGGGCAAATTTAGCCAATGTAAGTTAAAATTTGGTGCCCCTAGTTTTTTAGACATGTGGATATTTGATATGTTTGGGCAAAACATTGACAAATGGATGTGCAGGGTTATACAAAGCGCAAATATGCATCTTCTCTATGAATGATCATCGAATTTTATTTAGGTATAGTTTAGGCAGAAACTACTCAGTAAGGAAAGAATCTTTAACATTGCACTTTACTTGGCGGTCCAGGTATCGTGGGTATGTTGTTTAGCAAGAAATGACAGCAAAAAATTTAAACCAGATTTGGGGCGAGTTTTGAGGGAAATTGCTCAGGAAGTTACCTTGTCACTTTTTAAGATTTGGTGTGTTGGTGCTCATGGTGGTGAAGAGATGAATCCAAGGAGAGGGATCTTATAAAAATAGAAAAATTAAAAGGAAAAGTTGTCATGATTTTTACCAGAAAATAAGTTTCCACATCTAAAAGGATTAAAGCAAAATTGAGATAAAAAGGGGAAAAAGCGAGGCTGAAGGGGAAAAATCCATGTTTGCTTGGGCACTGGGATAAGCCTCACTTGCTCACTGGACCATCCAGGTTAGGTTTTTGCCACTAGATGAAACATTGGATCAGTATTGTAGAAACTCAGCGTCATTAAATAATTCCAGTGTTTTTGTATTTTAACATTATTAGGTGGTAACAATGGCAACACAACCCCCACAAGTGGTGTTGAAGAGTTTGAATTGCGGGCATGGACGGCTGACAGATAAAAAGGGGAACAAAATATGTTGCCGGAAACAAAGGTAGCAGTCTACATTATTGTAGCTGCTCCCGTCTGGAGTCCTACGAGTGTGCGGCAAGCATTTTTATGAAAAAAGGAAGGGTTGCGAGGTTATCTGATTTTTATAAAAATTTACTGTCATTTTAGGGATTGGTCTATAGTGAAGACAGAATATAAAACAGAACGATATGTTCCACCCCATGAGGGCATTTCAACTGCAATCTCAAAATTGTGCTTACATGCATTACAAGGACAAAATTAGAACTTTTGAGAGGAGGTAATGGTATTAAAAACAAAATTGAGTAATTGCTGAAAATATCTGGTCCAAAACCATAGTCCCCCACCCCGATGTAAGCCCACCCTGTTTGGCAATGAGTTCCCTCTTGAAAAGC
The DNA here is from genome assembly GCA_023653785.1 of Ophioderma brevispina. Classification (NCBI taxonomy): domain Eukaryota; kingdom Metazoa; phylum Echinodermata; class Ophiuroidea; order Amphilepidida; family Ophiodermatidae; genus Ophioderma; species Ophioderma brevispina. Next base: position 1,733 of record JAMKCH010059535.1, on the reverse strand, counting down.
TTTAAAAAAGGATAGGCTTATACCCTGGACTACCAGGAAGTAATGCAAACCAGTTCTTACACGCGATTAATAAACTAGTTGGATCCACCCAGCACCTATTGCAATTTATCCAGAAGTGCAATGGTTTTGGGGTGTATAATAATTTATAATAGGGATGTTGTTGATATAGAGTGTATCGGTGCGCATGGCTACAGAGCGCAATAGCTCTGTAGCCATGGCGCCGTAGTTCAAGGGTATTAGGTTTGATAGAGACTTACTTTGCAGGGGAAGTTCTGGAGTTTTGAGTTTTGCACAGGTAATTTAACAGAAGCATGATTGATGTGAACTTATTATTTTGATTCGTGCAAACGAATCCTACAACGCTTCGCGCTTTGAGGTTAGAAACATTTCCGCTAGTTTAAGTTTACTACCGCCTTGTTAAGCTCGATGTTGGCTCAGCGAGCCAATACTTCAATGAAAACCAAATATTGATTCATTCAAAAAAGATGTTATTAACCGTAATTGAGTAATAAATGTGCCAAAATGCCTCCATTCCGCTCGTTTTGAGTAGACACATTTTCGCTGTTTAAGTAATTACCGCCTTGTTATGCTCTATGTTGGCTCGCTGAGCCAGCACTTCAATGAAAACCAAATAGTGATTCATCAAAAAAGATGTTAATTAACCGGAATTGAGGGATAAATGCGCCAAAATGCCTCCATAATGCTATATGGTGCGTTCTTGACCAAATTAGGGCTATTACCAGTCTGAGAATAGATTCAGGTATTCACCGGTACTTTTTTCCCCCCGAGAGCGCCTATAGCTCGTGCAATTCCATCGGTTAGCATACAAGGGTGTAACGTAAATCAATGAAGAGCCGTATGCCATCGGCAGTGTTTCATCGAAATAGAAACATTTCCACATTTTCATAATTTACTTCACCCAAATCAAGATTTAGTTCAAGTTACTTTGATTTCAATATGGATACAAGATGGCGGCAGTGGTTTTTTGGCAGTGGGTGTGTACGAAAATAGGAAAAAAGGAGTAAAAAATTGTGGCAAATTAGAGAAAATGAGGCAAGTAATCTTAGAATCACTGCTGAGTGCTGTTGTTTTGATTGAGTGATGCATGAGTATGATGATCGATACATCCAATTGGACAGTGTTACACTAATCGTCCGAATACTCTGTTGAAGATACACCGTTTTGTGTTAGTACAGGGAACCTTAACGTCGTTTTTGACTCGTATGACATGCCCGCGAAATTTCAGTATGACTCAGTTGTACTAGTTTTGTGTCAAGTTTTGGGCAATTTCGGACCATCATTTTGTTGAAAAATGCGAATATAGAATTTTGAAGCAGCCAAAGACGTTCGAATTATGCACGGGCATCTGAGTGGATTTATGAATGATTGCATACCACAAAAAATGATGGGGCAAATTTCTGATGTAACGAGTATGTATGTTTAGGCCATGAGAATTAAAGCTGATTTGCGTTTCCGAAAATTTGGAGAAGTTTCATATAAGACGTCCCAGGGGATCAAATGATGCTTACAATGATTCCGTCAGAGCTATAGGACGTTGTCGCAGTAGCGCTGACGGAACGAATGGCACGACCTCATGTGCATCAATGGGACTTCTAATAAAACGTCTACCAACATTTTTGTGTCGCCTGAAGCCCTGAACGAATGTTCAAGGAGGCACATATACTAACTAGTACAAAATTATAGTGTCCGTCCGTCGTTATGTCGTCCGTATG
>JAMKCH010059530.1:0-12380 GCA_023653785.1 Ophioderma brevispina | reverse complement strand
AACCGCAGGTATTGTCTCACTGTTATCTTACGTACCCTGGTTCTCAAGTTGCTCCTTACATTCTTTTCTTCCAACCAACCTCAGTCATCCCATCTCTCAAGTTCCCCTCTCTCTCCCTGTCCCCTCTCACTCTCTATCTCTCTCCTCATGACTCCTACCTCGCTATTATTTTCCTTTGATTTATCCTTTTCAGTAATGGCCGTGCCCCCTGCAATCTACGAACTGCCATTTTAACCACAGCTTCACGAACGATGACTTCGCTCGCGCATCTCTAATTCAATTATTCACCACACTAAATGACATCTCAAACTTAACTCCCCTGCCTCCACCCAATACTTATAAGACCCCATATTTCAAACATGTGACCACCCATCTTGTCACCACACCCACGACACTCCTGGTTCTGACTCCCGCGATCACACTGACGACAGCTTCAATACCTAATAATCCATCAAGCAACACTCAGTTTCCTATTATTTCAACTGTCGCAGTGCACAAAATCATATGAGAATCCCTATACCTATCACAGTTGGCGTCTCGCAAGCTCAATCCTTGGACCCCTACTTTTTCATCATTTACATGATACATCACCAACATGCTCTAACACTAAAGTAATCTTATGTCATGACACAAACATTGGTTTCTCTCAACTCTAATTAATGCCTTTTTTAACAACATGAATCTTGAACCGCAAAAATCACTGACTGGTTCGGGCTAACAAACTTTCTCTCACTGTTTCAAACTAACTACATGCTTTTCTCTGACACACACAACACCAAGCACAATCAACATTAACATCAGATACCATACATCTCCCAGGTACACTCAACCCAATTTCTTTGGCATTACAATCGACGACAACCTAACATGGAATGAACACTCACTCTGTCACACAAGCGTCTCACCAATTGGTATCTACAGAGTTAAACACCACCTTCCAGACTATACCCTAACATCACTTACAACACACTATTTTCTCCCATACCTTACTACTGTTACATCATTTGGGCCTCCAACTATCTTTCACGGCTCACCAAACTCAACATCACACAAATGGGCTCATTCGCCACTAGTTCACAACCCCCCCCAGAACTCCCACTTTGCCATTATTTCACACACTGAAAACACTATTAAATTAGAGCACCTCAACCACTTCAAACAGCGCTCTTCATGTTTGACTATCACAACAATCATTTACCTCCGAATTTCAGCAATTACTTTACCACAACCCGACAAATCCACAGCTATAAGACCAGACAAGCCGACAAACTCATCTTCCCCTACCAAAATTCTACCTCTGAAAGCACTTTTTTCAGTATCACGGCGCAAACTTTGGAATGATCTCCCTAAATCTATCAAAACAATTACCAACAACAAAGACTTTTAAAGCTCAACTGAAAAAAAAACACTTTAATGCTAACCATTAAATTCTTAATAAATTACTCCCCAAGTCCTTATTTCTCCTCTCATTTTCTTCATCTCATTTCTATCTCTACTCCTTACTTGTTCTTTCTTCACCTCTACCTCTTTCACCCCTGCTTCTCATAATGCAATAGTATTACATCCCACCTCACAAGATATGTTGAAAAGTCTGTCCTTCTTGTCCAATCCCTATCCGTTTTTCCCCCGTTGAGTGTTTTTTTAATTTTGTTGTGTGTTTTTGGTTATGTATATTTACCTAAGTAATATTTTATATCATCTCTTACTTGTGATCATTAGTATATATTGGTCATGTATTGTAATAATTGAGTATATCTACTTTATGATTACAGGGCCCTCAATAACTATAGGCCCTATCGGGTTGTCCATTATGGTCCTACTAGCATATCATATCCTTCACCTGTTCATCTTAGTACCGTTTACCATGATACTTCATGATTATATATCATATAATATACTGTATTCTACATTTCTGTCATGTACATATGTTATGCTGAATAAATTGATCTTGATCTGCTCATCATGGTTTGGTGTATTGTGACCCGAGTTGTGACCAACTTGGACGGCGTTACAACAATACAACCGTGGTTTCCCGAGGCCGGTTGGGTCCCCCGGTGTAAGAAACTGAGGGTCCTCACCCATGAGAGGTGTACTATCCAACAGGTTCTATATAATAGAGAGGTAAAGCGTTACTTCCTCTTTTAGAAATTCATCGTCCATCGCATGTGTTTTGCCGACCACAAGAAAAAACTAGAGAGTACCAACAATAGCAAGCAATGGCTGCCTCCGCTTCTCCACATACTGTGGGTGCCGCTTTACACTAATCGGTAGTGAACAAATTTGATGTATGTGTTAGAGGTGGCCAGTTAATAATAGTGCACTGGATCATTGTGCTCAGATACTCTTTTTTTCCCATAATGCAATGCGCGCTTAGGTAGAAAGATGTCTTCATTGACGGTTTATTTAAATCAAGACACTGACGTGTCATTTCATCGGTTGTGTGGCCATGGGTAGGACAAAATTTTAACCACCCAATAGCAACCCAAAATCCGGGCCCAACAATCCAACAACTGGATATTTTGCCGGATTTGTTTTGTATCGAATTGACATTATGTGTATACAAGCACCCAAACTAATAATTTCTTCCGTGGCAAGTATTCAAAATCTCAGCGGCCCCGCACGGACACTGTTGTTGAATGGGCTTGGTCCTAGCAACCATATCAACATGTACGGAATGACCGTGACCTTTGAGACGAGGCCCATTGGGTAGCAGTGCGGAAACAAATGATGCCATCCGCACTCAATGGAGAAGACAAAACAGATGGGGTGGTAGGACACTCAGATCACACGGACGCTGTAATATAGTGACACGGCCAATGTTACCAATGGCTTAATCACCGGATTACTACATGAGTGGTTTTGCGCCGCTGTCAATCAACTTCCGTTTCGTGAGTTCACGGTATCCTACGGCGGTCCGGAAAGTGGTTATTCTGTGTCACAGACCTGCGAACGATATTATCTAACTTAGTACTGCGCTGTCATAGTAGCAGTCCCGTCCCATAGGCTAATGCATGCAATGAAATTAAATCTCAAATATCTCCAGAAACGAATGGGTTCTATTGAGATTTTTAGCATCAGAGGGTCGCGTTTACTATGTTTTTGTTTGGAGTATGTATCGTAATTGGGTCGGAACCTATAGAACCTAGCGAGTAAATGAACGTTTTTTTGTCGGGTACTTCGGGGCTCGCAAACTCGGAAAAAGTGAACACGCAATCGCTACGGGCGCACCCCTTTTCCCATACCATAGCAACATGTACGGAGTAAACCGTGACCTCGTCAGACGAGGCCATTTGGGTGCATTGCTTGAAACAAGATGCCTACAACACTCATTAGAACACAATAGAACAGATGGGGTAGTAACTCAGTAACACGGACACTGTAGTATAGGACACCGGTGTAGAATAAGGCCATGGCGGCGTATTCATAGTCCCGGACTATATCTGCTTTCAGCACACCGGTGTAAAAGCAGATATAGTCCCGGCCCGGGGGGGGAGCCACAGGTCCGGGGCTCCATAGACGATACGGGAAACGCGTGAAACTAATGTTGCGTGAAGAGTCAACTGAATCGATGTGCCCTATTGTTCACCACTTTTCCTGGACTTGAGTACGCCGGAACATAATTACTTCTACAAAACCGGACCAATCCCGGCTTCATCAGATCATGCGGGCCTAAACCGACACTTTTGACACACGCATGGATCTAGTAATAAAAAAGATCTACAACGCGAAAACCACCAATTACCTGATTCAATTAGCCATTCATCTCGACAAAAGCCCGGCCTCGATTTGAATAGATGTGCCATACAACCACGACCGCTGTGATCTATAGCTCTTTGCCGCGATCGATGCAGTGACGACGGTCTTTCTTCAGAAAAACTGTCCACCAAACTTTGGTACTTTCAACGGATTGTTGTGCCCCAGGCTATCGGGTCTTGGAAGTGGCAAAGTACACTCATTTCCATGTTTTTTGCAGTTATTGTCACACCACATAGAGGAAACATTATTTCAGAAGTACCGAAAACCCCATCAAAATCTGTCATTTTTTTCGTTGTGGAAGCTACGATTGGTAAGCAAATAATCTGCATTGGATGCTTTTATGACCCTATTGTTAAAAATCTTGTAAATAATCTGAAAATGTTCGGACTACTTCCGACTCTTGAGAAATGGTCTTATACAGTTCAATGTACCTTGACAAAATGTAACGCTGAACTTGTGCCCCGTGTTTGAACTTTTACCCACCACCCCGAAAACCCCCCAATTTGTAATATTTTAAAAAACAAAAAATATGTTGAATTTGTTTACCGTTGGGGGCGGTTTGATAGCCGCCACGTTACTGGCATAAGCTTATACATTCAACTATCATGACCATGCGAACTTATTCCAATTCGGGTTCGTTTTATATTGAATTATGAGTGTGAGAAGTCATACTTATACCTAATTAATAGTAAATTATCAACCTTCGTCTCCGAAGGGGGGGGGGGGGGTTGTTACCACTCCCTTCCAATTTGGAGGCCTACTAAACCCCCTTTTTCCGGTCAAATGATTTTAATGTAATGCCAATGACATTTTATGCTTTCTTTTCATGCCAAAAACAAAACCAAAACACCCCACGTGGTATAGGAAAGAAGGGTGATCTCAGGTGATGATAGGGCTGTGGGGCAAATAACCCCTCCTTTCGGGAAAGGGAAATACAAACACGACCAGTCCGACACAGGAATATCCACAGGAATATCATAGACACTTTATTTTCTAGCAATAGATAGCAGGTATCTCTTCGCTTTTATTGATACTAAAATGAGTACCCAACATATTAAAATTATGTCAGAATGGTGTCATAAAGTTCGCATGTCAGAAAACTGTCAATTTCCATAGACACACAATGCATACATGTAAAATATTTTAATCATGTTGAGTAAAAATGTCACAGCTCTTAATGTGAGTAAAATCTTAGTCAAAGTTGGAGTAAACCTTACTCATTGTTGACTTAATCTTAGTCATTGTTTGGGTAAAAAATATACTCAGCTTTGTGTAAGGTTACCCAAACTTTGACTAAGATTTGATCAAACATTAAGAGCGGTTGCTTTTTTTACTCAACATTTGTTGGAGTGTACGGAGGAAATTTTTTTGCAATATCCGATTTTCATGGGGTTTTTAGTGCTGCAGCACACCAACCAGTTTAGAAGAGTGGTACCGGGACCGGAATAATAACATTGTCATCATAGCTAAAATTGACCGTAGGGAGTTGTGGAGTTCTTGAAAAAGGTGATGACAAAATCCAAACAACCTGGTGGCAATTGGCATACGATGCCATTTTCCAAAATGGAAGCCAATTTTAAAGCCAAAAACACCTAAGGAGACAATTTTGGTGATTAAAAAAAATGTTTTTTTTCTGCGGTTCAAGGAAAGTTCCAAGACACTATTCCCAAACTATAAAAATGTTGCATGTGCCGATAGTTTCCAAGATGGGATCGAATTTTAATTGAAAAACCCCTTGAGCTTTCTTATTATTAGCATATGAAGATTGATTGTGTTTGTTTTGTTAATTTAAAGATTTTCTGGGTCACGGAGACTGAGGAGTTCACTTAAAACTATTCAAAACGCAGGTAAACTATAAAAGCTAAGGGAACGTTTTCAACGCACTATTTTCGAAAATGGTCAACATATAAAAGGCATAATCATTTATTCCTCATGCTATACAGCACAAAGGATGACGATTTTGGTAGCAAAGGGATGTTTTATATATAGATCAAGGTTTAACCGCAATATTCTCAAAACTGTAGATGAGTCGCGAGTCATGTTATTCATGGATACTATGTGACACCCCAATGTGGCACCTTGAATACTCTATATGTATTCACCCAAAACATATATCGGAAATTGCATGGGAATTTCGATATTTAGGACCTGATTATTGATAGGAAACCATTAGTTTTTTGTTTGTTTCAAAATAATGTCAGAGTAAATGGCCCGAATTTCGAACAATAAAATGGTCATGGTCAAAGTGCACCACCACCTATGTAGTCAATGTTTTGGGGTTTTCGTTCTAGGGGCCATAAAACGCAGTTAGGAAGTTCATAAGGGGGAGTTACTGTGGATTCTGTGTTGGTATTATTATCAGAATTTGGTTGATAATTTTATCACTTGTGACGCATTAAGCCTGAGATTGAGTAAGTATTAACCACGCTTGCGTAGTGTATTTAAATATTGGGCCATCTTGCAAAAAACAGTGACATATGGTAATAAACATCACTTTTCTAGTTATGCTACAGTTTTGAGAATAGTTTATTGACTTTTTCTTGACCCAGAAAAACAATCATTTTGATACCAAAAATCATCTTTTAGTTTTATAATAAGATATATACGGTTTTCTTTGACTAGAGTCGGCCGATATTGAAATATTAGCCGTGTATATAAATTTCCCCATGACTCAGACAATTCTGGCAATTGTATAGTGAACCTCTTGACCTCGGGTCAAACATAACATTACGACACTAAGTCGTCATAGTCGTGCTATTACCTTTAAAATGGCGGCCATTTTGCAAAATGTTGGTTTATGCAAATTGCCATACTTTTATTTTGTCATCAAGTACTTTCTGAACTACACAACCCAATGATCAATTTTAGCTATGATTGCAATGTTATTATTCGGCCCTGGGTGCGTGAGAATCTAAGGCCCTTTTCACTGATGTTGCCAGAACTATTTGGTCTACCTGATGTAAAAGGTTTAAGAGTTACAATATTGTTTTGAGCCAGTAAATTTTATCAAAATTACATTTTTCTCCATATGCAGTATTTTCATACTTTCCTTACCTTATCACGTCATAGTGGAATCATAATTGGTTTTCTACATATTTGGATACAAATGGAAAGAAGAAACTCTAGCTAATACGTAGTACCAAATTTATAGGATTGGATTTTCAAAATAGGGAAATTCAGGGGTGTTCCCCCTCCCTTGTGTTGTTACAAAAAGGTCAGTGGTAGACAAGGGTTTATAACCAATAGTTTAAATGATGAATGGCATGGTGTGGGGGAGTTGTTGTTACGTTTGTCGCGTTATTTTTCTGATTTTTTTCTGATCTTCTTTCAATTCCTCTGGCATCAGGCAATTTGCATCATGCAATTTAAGGCGGGGCTGAACCTTTCCAGTATGCCGCGCAATTTTCCAAAGAGCGATGGCCCAAGAAAGACCCCATGTGTAGCCCATGAATCAATCCGCCTCGTTTAAACAATAGTTCATTGTGTGTCGCGTTTCGGTCCGCTTCAAATATTGTGTCCCCGTTCGTATGTCACACATTTGAACGCCTGATAAGGACAGTAAATGTGAGCCCTTAGTGATTTGAAGATGGTTTCTTAAATCATTTTAACTTCTTCTCTTTGTTATTTTGCTCTGGTTTCACTAAGGACTCACAAAATAAATCATAGTCCCCAGAAGAAAATTGGGTTAGTCTTGCCCAAGTTCTTTTACATCCAAGATCAGATAAAAAACCCGGAAAAGATTTTTTGCCCAAGCAATGATCACGTGATATTACGTTACGCAATCTTGAAAGTCGGCGATCTGACAATCGCATTGACTCGTGGGATCCCAACGGATCTTTCTTGCGATGGTCAGTCAGCCCTCCTGCTGAGAGGGTGTTTATCGCATTACATAGCCATGGCCGCACGCAGGATTTAATTAGGGGAGTGGCGGAACTACTTCAGAAAAAGTGGATGCTTTTTTTTGGGTAAAAGTGGACCTATAACTGCCATAAAATGTCCTTTTTTGGACCTTTTTGACATCTCACTCACCAAAAAGTGGACTTGTTCGTCAAAATTCCTCTAAATATTTGACTTTTTGCCCTTCTTGTGGAATTTTGTGGGGGGGGGGGGAGGGGGAGTTGTGCCGAACCGCATCACCCGCACCCCCCCCCCAGGGGTACTGGCCTGACTTCAACCGCTAAATGGGAGTTTTGGTGTGATTTAATAACAAAATGCGGCAACGTGATAGGGCCTTTGAAACTAGTTTGTTATAGGTCCTCTTATCTACTCGGTCCATGACCACAGTAGTGCCAGACCGAAGCCCGTAGGTGCCATAGCCACTTTGACCCCCATCCGACCTTTGACCCCGCTGGACACAGGGGTCAAATATTTCATTTAGTGGCCAAATATCTTCTTCGATAGATCAACCGAATGCAACACTAGAGTTTTCAGAGGAACCACTCACCCATGCCGCATATAGGGAGTACAGGGATAGGAGTCAAGGTCATTAAGGGGTCATTTCCTTCCGGTCTGAAAGCCAAAATTGCTAAAATATATTTAAAAATCGCTGCCTAATACAAATTACATAGCAGTGTGACGTCTTTAAGCGCACATGCATTGTTTACCAAACGGGTCTTTTGAGTTGTCCACAGTTTTGGAGTCAAGGTCATATTAAGGGGTCACTTCAGGTCAAAAACCGAAAAGTATTCAAAAATATTCATTTTTTTTTTAATATCCAAATGTAAACATAGTAGACATAACCTATCATTAATGTTTCCCGACCCCCATGTATGTAGTTTATTTGGGTCAAAGGTCATTTACAACAGGTCATTTCCGGTTTTAAAAGCAATCCCTTCAAGAATTTTATCTCCAGAACTAAGCATATTAGAATTTTTTTTTGTATTTGCAATGGAACAATGCATTTTCCGATTTCCGTTCCGTTGTTTATGAGGTTTTTTATATGGGGTCAACGGTCATTAACGGGTCAAAGGATCATTTTGCCAAAAGAATCTAAAAATAATACCAAAATTGGCTATATCTCAGTCTATAGAAGACAGATAATCCCCGTAATTGTCTTACAGTGATGTAACTTAAATGGTAGGAACTCCGGAGGTCTATGATAGTCTCGACCTCAAGTCAAAGTTAAAGGTCAAAATCTACAATCACTCCCGATTGGGCTGAAATTGTGTCAGGAATAATCATCAGACATCGTAAATACAGAACAAGTACAGTTGACCCCATCCGTGACCCAGGGTCACGTTTAGGGTTTAAAGGTCAATCCCTGCATTGTTAACATTCGTGCTCGATTCGAGCACAGTCTAGTTCTCATTTTGCTCGTAATAATGTCGTACACCTTAGTACAATTTGTGGTTGCAAGTAGATCAAAGTCCATATTCGCGAAAATATCAGTGGTTAGTTCGGACATGGTCTTTAGTGCTCGTGACGTGCACTAGCCAAGGTAAAACCACACTTCCTCAAACCATTTCCCATCCTTGACATCGTTCCATTATAACCGTTTGCCACTTAAATTGCGTTCAGATATTCCGTATTTTTCATTCACTTCACATGGGCTATCGGAACCTCTGGTCACAGCGTATTGCTCTTCCCGGGTTTTCCCTGATTGTACATGCAAATATTGTTGAGTGTCCGGTAAAAGCGTGTTCGTGCTTAACAGTTTCATGTTGGATTAAGGCTTATCCTTCAACGCTGGCCTATTGTAGGTTGGAAGGGACTCTAGCACGTACATACGAGTGGAGTGCAGGTCACATGCCCGGATGAATTTCGTACTCTTTTCGAACTCTTTCGATAATTCAGCACTTCTTACTTTTTACGTGCTCAGGAATGACTAGACTGTCCCCCCAGTCTCGGTCTGTCTCTGGGTTAAGAGTGCACATGGTTTAAAAGATACTGCTAACTAAAGATTGAACGACTTCATCCAGCTTCCCACCTGCCCTGGACATGCCGGTCTTATACCACGCCCTGCTCTTATAGCAGCCACTTGTCCACAGAAACGAATTAACACAGGTGTCTGGGAATTACACTAACCGGGAGTAACGGGCCGGTTGTAGAGTCGAGTGTAATTCCAGGTCGCTTCTCTTTTTCAACACCGTGGACCCGAGGAGGGTCTAGAATGACTCGTTTGACACACGGTACCAACCAACTCAACGTAACTCTCCGAGCCATGAATCACCGGCCTGGGCACCAATTGCCTACACCTGCACTATTCTATACGGCATTCCATAATCACATTTTTTTTTCCAAATCTTGCGTATTAGGGCAATTTTGGACCCATAGGAACTATTGGAGTATATACCCTGCCGACGGTCCAGCGCCTTCGACGTCGGCCCAATGCCTCAGCTGTAATCTATGATTTACGAAAAATGAACATTTTTACCTTTTTTGGCAGACTTGAGATTGGTTGTACAGAATACCCGCGTACGTCCTAGCTATCGGTTTCACTTCTCTAAAAATTCCGGTCGATTTTTGATCCAAATCGGAATCTGGAAAAAAATACATTTGTGTTTTTAAACAGAATCCTTTTACGCAAGGTTTAGATGACGATTTAGATGACTTTCGTGGTGGTGGTATGGTGGTGGGTGATGATGGTGATTTGATGGTGATGAGCGTGATGAATGCTGATGATGATGATGTTGGTGTAATGTGATTGTGGTGGTTATGGTGATGAATGGTGGTGATGTAATGATTTTAGTGCATTGTTTGAAATGACATCCATACCCTTCATCTGTGCCTTTCTTGTGTGGCTCACATGAGAACGATTACAAATGGTATTGTGTTTCTGGTCGTGGTCTTCGCGGAAACAAAATCAAAATAAACCACACACAACATACAATTAAACAGATAAATAAGCTTTGCTCAAAGATCATATGGTGTGCTTCTGCAATGCGCGTGTGTTGTGATACAGTGTAGTGTGGGGGGGTGCGTGCAACCGCCACTGGCACCGCCCTTGTAGTAGTGTGTGCTAGTGCGCATGTGTGTGTGTGAGCGCGTAAACGGCAAACCTTGATTGGCCTTTTTTGGCAAATCAAGAAACAATGTGCGAGTTCCTCAATATCAGCTTGTGGGTATACCATTAAAAATTGGATAAATGTACATTTTCAGCCTCACCCCAGTTTCCTTGAGAAGCATTGACAAGTGTAAGTGTAAGACACACGATAGTTTAAGTCTACCTTATAAGAGACACCTGGCACTTTGAAAACTAGTGCGCCCTCCAATATTTTTCAAAATCGATATTTTTTTGCATGTTTGTAAGGCTGTTATATACAAAAGCCCTCACCCGAATGATTAAGGAACCAAATCAGCTTCCTTATGGGTAAACAGAACGATTACTTAATTTAACGACTCCGCCGGGACGTCTAATTATCAGACGACACTAAAATGGCGTTTAAACCAAGAAACAACGCAACCGCCCGTATGAATGTTTCACACGCTATGTACACTGTTTGATCGGTTTTTAACCTTTGTGGTTTAATATCAGGTGAGGTACGAGTCAAAAATATTCTTGTAATATACACATTTGTTGATTAAAGTTATGGAAAACTTAAAAGTTGGCCTGAAAATTACCTGGATGTTCTTATCCTCCTATCAAGGTCCATCTGTTTTGGGATGTTATTTTTATGTGTCAAATATATCTCTGTTCTTCCAATGGCCTAACTATCCATTTGAGAGCAAATGAAGAAATTTAATATTTTGGAAAATGTGCCAGTGCCGCTTTAAATTGCTTTAATGAATATGAGAAGACTTCCACACCAAATACAACAGCGTGGACGTAGCTAGGGTGGGTCAAGGTGGTCAAGGAGGTCCATATGGACCCATAAACATCAGAGGCGCCAAACCCTAGCTGCACCACTGAATAATAGTTACGAAGAAATTGACTTACTGCAAATGTTTCCCAAGAGAAATTACCTTTTGTTTCCTTGTCAACTAGATTTGAGTCGAGCTTAAAAGTTCGTCAGCATGTTGTCTTGGATATGCGAACTTTTGCCCCTATGCTATCAATATGGATAATGATTGGTCAGCCCTCAGGTGAATTCAAATAGGACCTCTCTTCCCACGTCAGATCGGTTTGGTCAATTGTTGAAGGAAATAAGTAACTTTTTAAATAATCTGCAAAATTGTTTATATGAGACAAGGTTATATACCACTAACTCAATTGTACGTACACAGTAGTCTATGGGAAACAATGACAACTTTGGAGTATGTTATTCAATTTAAAACTCTCAAGAGAAATACAACATATAACACAAAGTACAAGCTAAACTGCTAAAATCACCAAATAACCAAAGTTTGAACTTGGTGACCAGGGGTTCGTCCGCGCACCTTGATTCGTAAGTATAATATGTCTCATATGAATGCGCTCTTGATATTTGTAAACATGGATCTTTCGGAGGAGGGGCACTCCTGAATTGTGCCCGTTCTCTCCCTCAATCTGAGCGTACCAGGGACCGCTTCCGCCACGAGAGTGGAGATCCATGGCAGACAGCTGTGAAATAGCCACATCATCACCCAATTACGTGCTCGCACTGACAGATTTGCTAAGAGCCCCATCCATACTACATCAATTTGTAATTCCTCATAATTCTTGGGGTTTTGGCTGCCTTTTCTTTACTGCATTCATTGCCATGGTG